>PVKB01005223.1:0-105618 GCA_004027205.1 Ctenodactylus gundi
AGCTCAGTGGAGAAGGTCACCCAGTATGCACAAGTCCCCGGGTTTGATCCTTAGCAGTACACTAGAGTGGAAGGAGGAGGGGGAGCTGCAGTGTCATGGAGGGTTCCATCAACACATCAGAGGAAGTCTTTGGAGGCCAGGCGGCATGCCCCTGGGAGAGTACTGAGGTTGTGAGGGTGAAACTGAAAGTACTGTAGAAATCCCACAAATTTGAAGACACCAGAAATATGAATCATCTGCTGAAGAAGGCTAGAGGCTGTGAGCAAACCAATCTTAACACGAACCCAACAAACTTTTTTATTAAACTTGAAGCCAGAATGATACCCAAGTTCTAGTATTAGGCAAAACTCACCTCATGCCAAAATGAAAGATGTTAAAAAAAAAAAAACATAACACAGCATTATCTTTCATGAACAAATAAACAAAATTTTGAATAAAAATTTAACAAATAGGAGGCAGTAATATGTAATTTGTAGTTCTTCATTTTAAAGTAAAAAAATCATCTCTCAACAAATAGTGTAAAATAACTTTATATAACATTCATTTATTAATGAATTTACAAAGCACTCAGGAAATAGTGAGCGGAGGGGAAAACTAGGTAACCTGATATTTTAAAAGGCAATCATGAAAATGTTGAGGTGTCATTCTAGTGCACACAGAAAACTGAATTGCTTTCCCTTTACGATCAGGAACAAAGTAGATGTCCACTCTCTTCCCTCCTATGTAACACTCTGAACATCAAAATCACTATGACAAGGTAAGAGATGGAAATTTTTGTATCTGGATTTTAAAGAAAAAATAAAGCTGTTTTTAAAAACAAGATGTTTATATATAAACTCTATAAAAAAGACTCAAATAACTTATCAGCAACTTTTACCAAGTCAAATGTATTCCTATATACTTCCAATAAACAAATACAATATGTTTAGAAATAATAATTTGCAATAGTATACAGATATTAAATATTTAGTAATAAAGCTTAGGGACCTGAAAATTGCAAAGGAAAAGTTAAAATATTTTAAAAGATATGAATAAATGTAGTATGATCACATATTTATAGATTAGAAGATGGTAATGTTTAGATGTCTATTTTCCAAATGATCACTTTTATTATGGTTTCAATAAAATTTCAATCAAAATGCTGGCAGCTTTTTTTAGGAAGGTTCTGGTGGCCAATACAGCTTTGAAATTAGAATTAGAGGACATACACTACGCAATTTTGATATTTACATTAAAGATAGAGACATCAAGATAATGTGGTCAGCATCAAAACAGGCAACCAGATCAATGAAACATAAAAGAGTCTAGAAATAAGCCCACGTGTATATGGTCAATTGATTTTTGTCTAAGTGCAATGTGTACAGTTTGAAATATTTATCTTTTCAATAAGCGCCACTAGAACAACTGGATATCTATCTGTAAAGGAATAACTTTGATCTATTGTTCACAAAAAATAAAGAAAAATTACTCTAAAATGGATGATGGCATAAAATGTAAAAATCTAAACTTGAATGACTCTTAAGAAAATTAAAAAAAATCTTTTTGAGCTTAAGTCAGTCAAAGAATACTTTAATATGATACCTAAAGCACCATCTGTAATAAGTGACAAACTTTACTTCAAAGAATTGAGAAAGCTCTGCTTTTTAAAAGACACCATAAAAAATTAAAAGACAAAATTAAGTTGAAATATTTGCTATGTACATAACTGATTAGGGTGCAACTGAAAAATATGAGTAATTCTGAACCAGAATACACAAACATATCAAAACTCAATAATAAGGAAAAAAATAAATATTATCCACAAACTGTTATTTTAGTTTAATCTCAGATTAATTTTGGAATTAAACTTGGACTTAAAATACCAGTGAGCATTAAATATTTTTACCATGCCTTGTATGAATATCTAACATTCTTTCCACAGTATTTAACACAGAAAAGCTTTAAGTACACACACACACACACACACACACACACACACACACACACATATATGTGAGCTATTTATAAATATTTTCTTGTACAAGTACAAATAGGGAACAAACACTTTACAGTTAGTAATTTGGGAAAATACAATCAAATATTTAAAATAACTAGTGAGGAAATAAATGTAAATGCTGTTTGTTAAAATGCTCCATTTCTACTTACTGATATCTTACTTGATATGGATGAAATACACTAAAATAAAAATCATGAAATAAAAGTAAAATTTTGGAGGAGAGTGGTAGAATGGATTCCCTGCTCCAGTGGTCTGAAGTGACATTAATTTGGCAAACATCCATAGGTAAAAATGACTTTACAGAAATTTTAAGATTTGAGTATGATATTATAAAATCCCAGGGGTGTCTATGGCTGAGAAAGACCATTCTGAAAGGGAGGTCATGCACAAAGCCGACAGATTTGTCAATTAGGTTCATGGCTAGCAACCTAAAAATAGCCTCATTTAATGTGGACTCAGGAATAGCACCACTTGGCCTTGGATCTACCATCAGAGCAATCTGCAAAAAGATCAGGTAGAGTCGTAACCACCTGTGCCACTGTTGAAAGGCCCTTCAGCCTTGAGTGTGACCCGTGGAGAAGCTCCCAATGTCACACCCTCATCCTGTTTCTCCAGGAGGCCTGCCAAAGTCAGTTCTTCACCAGGTGCTGAAGCAGCTTCTGGCCTCGATCTACCCCTGTTGGCTACAGTTCAGGATCAGGGCTGCTCAACCAGGTGTCTAACAAAAGGCAAGTCATCTGGCAGTCCGCTGCTCTTTGCTTCCTTGCTGTCATGAGGTCAGTCACTCCTCAGACCTCATTCTCAGCTATGACTCTGAAACCATTTTGTGACTCAATGTCACACTTCCTTAGTGTGGGTGATGTCCACAGTTGCCTATTCAGAAACTCAATTGGTGACACAACTAGAACTCTTCTAGGGACCTGAAGGGAGCCTAATGTATCCATATACCTGGTAATACACTTACCTGCCAGTTGCATATACTACTGTTAATCCTAAAGGGGAATCTCCACCTTTACTAATTAAAGACTTGGACAGAGTCCCGTCTTTCAAGGACTAGAGGGAACGTCTATCTGCCTGAGACTCTATGTAGGGTTTACTAACAATAGACCCTCCATGAAAACTCACGAAACACTCATGGACTATTTCTAACCCCATTCAACCAGATTTCTAGAGAAACCTCATTAATACAGGAATCCAAAGAGGTCTTTACACATCAAAATATCTTTAATTACTTAAAAGCGTTTGCTCCTTTAGTGAAGATGATAATGCAAGACTATAGAGATAATTAAGAATAAACATGTTACCATCCAAAGATGCTAATTAAAGTTCTAATGGGTGACCCCAAAGAGATGGAGATCTATATATTTTCTGGTGCATAATTCTGATTAATTTTCTTTAAAATGTTCAGTATGATAAAACTAAACACAGACAGACAAATAGTCCAGAAAATAAAATCCATGAAAAAATGAGAAGCTTAATAATCAAACAGAAGCCATCAAACAGAACCAACCATAATTCCTCAACATACAGAAAAGTTCAGTGAAGAGCTGCAATAGCACACTCCAAGAATCAGGGCACTTGAAGATAAGTTATTCACAATTAGACAGTCAGCCTGGGTATATACCATAATGGCGGGGCACTTGCTGATCCTGGGGAAGGCCTGTGTTCTAGCCTCTATACTGAAAAAGCAAGCAAAACAAGCTAGGAAGCAAAGAAGGGTGGAAAGGAGGAAAGAGGGAGAAAATAAAGGGAAAAAATAGGCACTGGGGGAAATAAAAAGGAATTAAAAATAACAAAGGAAGACTTGATGGCTTATCCGGATCATCAACTAAAATGGGCTTAGAAACATACTAACACAATAGTAGTAAGAGACTTAAGTCGCCCACTTTTAACAATGAATAGATCATCCAAACAGAAAATTGACACAGAAACAGCACAATTGTATAACACCATAGCCCACATAAAATTCGTAAGTTCATAAAGACATCCTATCAAACAGAAATAGACTATATATTCTCCTCAAACACATAAAAGATGTTTTCTAGAACACATCCTATGTTTGGTCACATAACAACTTTTAACTACTTAAGAATACTGATGTCATATAAAGTATCTTTTCTGATCAAAATGATATTAAATTGAAAATTAAAAACAAAAGGAAATTTGGAATATTCACAGATATGGGAAAATTAAACGTGTTCCCAAACAATCTCTGCAAAAAGACAACTCAAGAGTTAAGTCAAAAAGTGTCTTCATAAGCATATATCAAATCTTATGTGATGCATTAAAAGTAGTGCTTGTTTGGAAGCTTGTAGTAGTAAATATATTAATTAAAAAACAAAAGAAAACCCTGGGTTCAGTAGTGTTGGCCTACAATTTCAGGACAATGGGAGGCTGAGGCACAGGGACTGAAAGTTTAAACCCAGACTGGGCAAATTGCAGTTTGCCAAAATTTTGTCACAAAATCAAAAACTAAAAGATGGTCTGAGGATGTAGCTCAGGGTGAAGTCCTTGGGTTGGATCCTTGATATGGAAAATAATCAAACAAACAAGTAAACTCAAACAGCATACTCAGTGTGTTAAGAAGATGGAAAAGAATAAATGAAACCCAAAGTCAAAAAAATATGAAAACATTATATATGAGAAAATTCACAAAAAAAGCAAGATTTTAAAAAGAAAAGCAAAATTGATGAACTCATGACTGGGCTAATATTGATTAAACTCGTTGAGAGTGATAATGCTAAGAGACATATTATGACATACTACAGAAATAAAAAAAGAATCATTGGAAAAATACTGTAAACAATTATATGCTAACTAATTGGTTAGCTTAAAAAACTGAATAAATTGTCAAAACTATAAAATTTATGAAGATTGATTGTAAAGAAATGACAAATATAAACATGCTAATAACAATGATATTGAATCGGTAATTATAAAATCTCCCAGTAAGAAAATGACTTCACTGCTTTAGAATTTAAAAAATGATTAATACCAACTCTTAGCAAATATTGCAAAACTATTAGAAGAAAGAAATATTTTAAAACACACTATTTGAGGTTTATAGTTATCATAACTATTAATATACTATTAATAATATAACTATTTTCTAAGGATAATAAAAGGCAAATAGACGATAAAGGAGAACTAGTGTGTCAATGCACTTAATGAACACAGGTTCCAAAATTCTCCCCAAAATGTCCACAAACTAGATTCAACAACACAGTGATAGAACTATGAAGCATAATCAAATGAGATTTTTTTTCTCACTAAGATGCAAGGAGATTTCAGTGAACAAGCAAATACAGGTGGTACATCATATTAACAAAATAAAAGATAATTTTGTGGTCATCTCAACAGACACAACAACATTATTAATTTATTTTAATAATTAAAAATGTTCCAAAAAATTATACAAAGCATGTAACTCAAGAGAGCAAAGGCCATGCCTGACAAGCCCATAGATAGCTTTATATGCAATTATGCCAAGCTACTAGCTTTTCCTGCAAATGCACGGTTAAGGCAAGAATCCCTATTCTTGCCATTTCTATTCAACACAGTACAAAGCAATTAGGCAACAAAAATAAAGTGCACTCAAATTGGGAAAAAAAAAACATAAAAATGACCATATGTACCATTGACATGATTTCTGTATCAGAATTCCTAATTCCCTCTAGTGGAATTTTAGAACCATGTTCTAATGTGTTCAATAAATCTGTGTGATAAAAACCAACACGCATACTGAATAACATTTTTATGCCTTTGTAACAAATTATGTGAAAAAAACCAAGAACATACTTCACACTGAAAAATATAATACATTGGTGAAAGAATTCTGAGATGCCTGGCTTGGAAGAATTAATATTATGAAATGTCCATACTATCCCTTGTGATCTACAGAATCAGTAAAATTCCTATCAAAATTTAATGACAACTTTTATAAAAATTTTAAAAATCACAAATATTATATGAAATTTAGAATTTAAGTTCCCATGAAAGTCCTTTTAAAACTACAACAATCTTGAGAAAGAACTGGCGCCTTGCTTTATTTCATTGTGACAATCAGTCGATATGTGTGTGTGATATGACATCATACTGTATACAATTTTTGTGAAGTACATGTCAAAGCTGGGGCTTTCAGATGAAAAATGTTTTCATGGTAAATTATAGGAAAAGGAAAAAGCTAATAAGAGATAAATGAGCATATATAATTGGTATGTAATAACTTTTGTAATAAATCTAAATAAAATGCATATAAAAGGGTAAATTTGTCTGTAGGTACACTGGACACATGCACACAAAAAGATAAATATATTTCCTGGTTATTATTCTTCATATAATATCATCCTACATCTTACATCGTGCCTCTTAAATATTTGCACTTTTTAAGGAATTGCAAATATTCACCAAAACGTGGTAAGACTAAGTAACACCATAGACACGTCTTTTGAAAGATGCTTTTTTTAAAAACCACTCAGGTTCTTCTTTCATACTTTCTAGCAAGTTATGCTGTAGCCGGCTATGCAGTTCAACCCACTTCCAGCTCACACTGAAGCCTTGTACCAAGCAGCAGTTACTGAAAGGATAGCAATTATAGCCCACAGGATTCATTACTCCTTTTAACAGAGTTCTTTTGTTTTGCAGCACAAAGGAAAAAGAAACCATGAATTGACACAGAGGCCTGTACTGCTAACGCTATAAATTCTGTGGAGTTGTGCAGCAGGCTACCGTTTGGCGCGGATACTTGAGGGCTATGTTGGTTCATTTGTTGCTCTATTTTGACTGCTAAGACCAAGGGGCCTTCTAGAGAAACAGTCTGCCTGCTTCTTCCTGAAGCTAACTTCATTCTTTGAAATTACAGACTTATTTTTTGGTCATGTTTTAAAAACCATGTCAATTCTGATGTGAAATTTAGAACTAGAAATGACTCCCTGGGCCTTTTTTCTTTCTTTTTATTTTGGTGAATTAAAATGTTCTCTCTCTAAGAAAAATACAAATAGAAGAGGCTTTTCCAATATCTAATTTTTAAAACATTTAAATAAATCGATACCATATGGATTTTCTTTCCCTTACAATATACGTTTTAAGAAATCTGTGGAAGAAAATGTCTTATGTTTTTACCTAAAACAAAATCTGTCAAGAAATATCCTCAGCTGCTCAATACGCAGCATTTCTTCCCCCGCCAGGTGCCCGAGAGCTCTTTTCGCCCGGCTATAAATCATGTGCAAAGGATGGTGAACTACTCCAGATTAGGACACCCTGGCAGCTGGGAGAATAAGGGGCCTACAACTACCAATTACTTTGAATAAACTTTCTGAACTACTAGAGAGAAGATACTTGGATAAAAATCAATGGTACCTGCACCGTTTTGATGTCTTAAAAGGATGAAAGAAGTCCTTTAATCTATTTTGCTTTTTTAAATGCTAGGAATTTAAAACCAGGTAGATAGCATAAGAGTTGACACCCATGCCTCTAGAAAGAGTTGCAACAGAAGATGCTGATACAGTTCATTTCTTGATTGACAGCACCGACAAAGTGTTGCATGAATGATCTGTTTCCCAGATGCATGAGAATCAAAGTCCTCCTAATTAATAACTCAAAAAAAGGAATTTCTATTGAAACAGCACAATGATGGTGTAGACCTATTATATTTATGGGTGTTTGTTGCTACTTTGTTCACTGTATCTGTTATTAATCTAAAAACAGGCGGGCAACATCTCTTTATAATGGAAAAAGGAAGTGTATGCAGTCAGGCAAAGGAATAATAGAAATTCCAAAAAAACAAAAAAGAGGAGTCCTGGATTCAAATTCTAGTTCTTTTGGCCATTCTTGTTAAGAACTGGTTATTCTATACTTCATTATGGGCAATAAACAAACTCTAGTTGGTATTAAATCAGATTAAAAGTTCTTTAGAACAATACCTAAATGTAATAGTTATCATTAAGCAATTATAGTTATTAATCTGCAGCTGTGGGTGTTTTTATTTCAGTTAAAAATTGTTGAAGCTGTGTAAAAGACCACTAATGTCATGTTCAGATATCGAATATGGTGGCTCAATAGAAAATCACATTAAGGAAAAAAGCAAGCAAGAGCACTTTTCGCAATTTTGATGTTTTTTTTTAAAAAAAATCCTTAAAACCTGAGAGCTATGTGGTGTGTGCTGGTTAAGACTCATTTCAATTTGATTAGCAAAGCCCAGTACCAGATATGTGAGAGGGAATCATGGAAGTGTGACCGTGAGTACTGAGTCGTCCCTGCCTTGTTCCTCTTTGAAACTGTCCCCCTGTTGTTTCCCACAATACAACACTCCCTTTCATCATAATGCCTGTGCTTTGGAGTCAGCTGACTGAGGAATGAAGCTTCTGAAACCAGGAGTCAAGGTAAGCCTCTGCTCTTTAGAGTTGAAGGTTTTGAAGGTTCTGTCTCAGCAATTATTTTGTTCTTCTCTCTTCCACCACCAGCTAACTCTTAGTACAAGTTCCCGTTCTAGTGCTCATCAGAAACCAGTGTCCTACTCAGGGCTGACCCTTTGTTCCTGAGGTCTGCATCGTAGTGGGGAGCCCACGCCTGAGGTGCAGGGCACCTGGTAGCCTGGAGCTTCAGGGTTCTTTTACCAAACAGTCTATCAGCTTAGCTACAGGAAATTAATGATATCTGACAATCTGCAACCAAATCTATTTGTTTTGATCAAATAGTTTTCTTGATTCATATTTTGTGAAAACCTCACTCTGAAACTTAGAAATGAGTCCGTGGAGGTGGTGGCGAAAGATGATCGGAATGAACTCCGGAAGTCAGTCACCTCTCCTTTTAACTCGAACCCTTCCCCTAAACTCTGTGTTTAGAGATCCCCTTGTCATACATAGCAAGCATTGCTTCCCAGGGTACTGCTTCCCTCTTTGTGTGGACCACTACGCTACCCCTGGATGTGTTTCAATACAAATGCAATTATAGTCTGGGACTGCAATGTCGTCTTTGCTGTAGAGAGTCTCCATAGTGGTGAGCTTTTCTACATAATAACAGTGTTTGAGGAAATGTCGGCATGGAAGTATTAGATATCAGTTAAATAAAATATCACCAACACTATCAGCCCTGGCGTTTTCACAAAAGGGATCTTAACCACGAGAAATTATTTTAAAATGTCCCTGCTTTCTAAATCTGACTCTCCTTTTTCCCCCTTACAGGCAGAACTCCAACGCACTTCTCTCCACTCTGGCTGATTCTTCTAAAGCCTTCAGCATTTTTTTTTTTCCTCTTCTCCCTGGTGTCACAGCACCTCCCGATTTAGTCAAAACCAGTGAATGTAATTAATGAGCTTTTCACTTTTCCTTCCGCATCATTAACAAAGGCATCGAACAAAAACAGTCCTCACACCTTTCCCTGCCTCTTCCCACTCGCTGCCGTCTCCCAACTGTCCCGACTCTGCACGCTGTCGCACACTGTCGCCATTAATTTAAAACTTTTTAGCCAAAAACTGTCGTCACAGCTGCATCCATGTGTATGATCTTTTTTTTAAAAAGCAGATAATAAATGTATTTGTAAATCCCCATCGTTTTGGTTTGTCACTCCAGAAACACAGGACACGAAGAAAATATATTTGGCAAGTAAAATCTGTATGGTTACACGCTGATTTTCTCCTTCAGAACCACGTAGGGAAGTGTGTCTCGGTCCTCCCTCGGGGCTCGCAGGGCTGGGCTCGTTTTTGCCTTCTGTCTGTACCCTAATACTGGCGTGTCCTCACATTCTTCCATTCAAGATTCAGTTGCGGGAAGATAGGTTTAAACTCACCTTCTTATTCAACGTGTATTTAATGTTTTTTCTATGCTCATGCTGTTTTGGACATTGAATACATGAAAGTGAAAAAAAGGGTAATAAGCATTTGCTGAAAAATGTATTTTAGGAATAAAAAAAAGCTGAGCTAGTAATTGATAACCGAGAGGATATCACATAGCGATAAGCGGCACATAGAAAACTAAATCTCATGAAGAAAACATGAGGTGTCAGTTGGAGATCTTTTCTCAGATATTACTGATAAGACAATTTCATCAACATACAATTAGAGCGAAAAGCCAAGGGAGGCAAGGGGGTATGCTGTGCCAGGGGAAACAGCAGTCCACACTGAGAGACGGGCAGGAGCCAAAGCCCTGAGGCGAGTATGGCTGAGTTTGAAGAAGAGTGAGTTGATCAAAAGAGCAGGAAGGCCTTACATCAACTTTTGAGCATTAGGAGAGAAAGTCAGAAAGCCCAGCAGGGGGCCCAGGCTATGAAAGGCTTTCTAAACCTTGTAAAGATATATGATTTTATTAAAACAGATTACATTTTGGTTGATTAAAAATGATGAAGTTTGACATATAGAAATGATACTCTTCATCAATGTATGGAAGAATGATCTAGAAATCCTGACAGTTTGCAGACTCTGATAGTCTGGAATAGAGTTAAACTTGTAGGTTTCTAAAAAGTTCCCAGGTCATGCTGATATACTGATATTTGTTCAGCGGGGCTTATCTTCAGCCACACAGCCCTACACAGTGGCCCCAAAGTGTGGTACTTAAACCAGCAGCATCTGCTTCATCCAAAAATATTTTTGAAGCAAAAATTTGGAGAACCATTTACCATGGCATAGCTCTGAATGTGAAGCCCAACTATAACTCTGCACGTCCATGCATGAGCATATATTTTCATACTAGTTATCTTGATCCTATAAAGATATATAATTCATATTTGACAAATGCTTCAAAGTAATAAAGTATTTTCTCATATATTGTCACATTTAACCCTCCAAAATCCCTGTGATACAGCCCAGGCAAGTAACATTTTCACTACCTTATAGCTGAGAAAAACAAGTTTCAAGGTCAGACAGTTAGTTAATGAAAAAAAACCTAAGGCTAGAATGTAGGGTCTCTCAGGTCCTACGGCAGAATGCTCCCCATCAGGCACGCCTGCTTGGAATATACACCACACAAATTGGAAACACAAAATCTAACTCGGAATGATTTTCTCAAAAAAGATCATAGACAATTTTTTTCTCATGTGATGATACCACTTTACCATCAAGTAAATGCTTCGCAACTTATATTACTTGAAACTACAAATATAAAAGTAAAATGCTGCCACATTTTAAGATATATGTCCATAACCATAATTAATTCCATAAGAATGAGGGAATTGTTCTAGCCAATTTGCCACCTTGCAGGGGTGTTGTAAAAATTAATTAGAATTAATTAAGTGAATTATTTGAAAGCAAAAGCATTATAGAGTGGCTGAGCTTCATTGCCATTTCCCTCCAGATGGTTTTAACAATTCACTGACATGCTGACGCTTTATTCTGAAAGAAGACTGTAAAGAATCTTGGTGGTTGTGACCATATGCAGAAAATAAACACAAATTTAATAAGATATTTATAAAATATTATAGATATTTTATGTAGTTGAAGGATATAGCATTTGCTGTGTTCTCTCCAATGTCCAAATGTTTCATTCTTCTCATTATTATCAGTAATAACTTTTTTGTAATCTAACAATCTCTCTTGACAAAACATATTTATAAGAGAAGCAAAAATTATATTTACTACATTAGTCAATATTTAAAATGTTGCCTTATTTTTCTCAAATATAGCTTTGTTGAAATAGCTTTCATTTCAAAATGTCAAAACTTATCAAAAAACATTTAGCACAACAGTAGATATTCCACCTAGTGATAAAGAAAGTTTTTATATAACATTTATTAATGCATGTCAGCACCATTTAAGGCAACTCCATGTAAATATTTTCATGTACCTTCTTTCCTTTGGCTAAATTTGCTTTCAGTTCTATGTGCTGTACTTATCTGGGAGAATTCATTTTCAATATGTCTTTGAAGAATGCTAGATCAATGTTAGTGACTGCAAGATATTGACAACGCAGAACTTAGAGAGAAAATTTTATTAAAATAGGGTTCTAAGGGAATATTCACTTATTTCAAATACAAATTTGTATTCCCATATGTAGCTGATATGGAAAGCAGAATGAATTTCATTAGGTACTGCAAAATAAAAGAACTAGAACTAAGAATTTTAATAGGGAAAGAAAGCAAAGAGTTGTGCATTTCTTTGATGTCAGAATCTTGTTTGTCTCCCAGCTCATGGTGCTACATGAGGAAATCATCAATGGTGAGTTAATTTGTTTAATAGATTTTGAATAAATGTTCCAAAGACTGATACCTTCCTTCTTTGATTACTTATACAAAAGAATAACAGGGCAGAGCAGTTTTGTAGAATATTAAATGTATTCTCTATTTTCCATGTTTTAAAAATGCTTTTGAAAGGAAAATTCTGGAAAAGATGACACTGAACAATGTTTCCTTATAGATCTAAAAATCAGATCCAACACTGGGGCAATTATCTTGCATTTATTACATATTTTGTAATCTTTATTACTGTCTCTTTCCTTACCTTGTAAATTATTTATAATCAATGCTCAATATTGCTCAAGAGGTTTTGCTAGAACAAAGCACAATTCAAAACAACCATCATACTCATGTGCACTAGTTTCTATTCATCGCTATAACAAAAAAAAAGAAAAACTAAGGACATAAATTATGAAAGCATGCTTATAAATCTCTTCATGGAATGTAGTTAGTGCATTGATGTGGAAAAGTATAGTGTGTTTATTTTCTCATCTTCGACACAGAGAACGCATGAGGCAATGAGAATACCACATAGACTGAGAAATTATTTAACCCCATAATCAAAATTGAGCTCTGTCCATAACTGATTCTGTTACTTAAGCTACAAAAGCTTCAGATTCTAGGTGGTCTATAAATGACAATTGTAAAATTCACCTTACAAGGATGGTTTGGCATTGAAAAATTTGTGCAAAGTGTCCATAAGATGTGGCATTGTCAGTGCCTAGCATATGCTAGTTAGTCCTGAAGAGACAAGGCCCACCCACACAAGGCTTAGTTGTCCTGAGAGGACACAAATCCTTCTAAAAAAGTCTTTCATCACTGGGAATCACTGACCATTCCACTCAACACAAATATATAATTTGCCACAAAAGTGAATACTTAAGCAAGGATAGGGAATTACTGTAAACACACCGAACAAATGCCAGGAAACACACATTTGTAATTTTTAGAATATTGTTAGCTTGTTTCAAACAGATCATAGGATTAAGTTCTGGACAGGCAATTATTCAATGCCCCTTTTCTTGATTAATGCATTTATGAGCTTAATGCAGAAGTTTTTGGCATGAGACCAAGGAGACGTTTAAAAACCTCTCCAGTGACCAATTTTAAATGCTATCTATTTCTCCGTGAGATGACTGTGGCTTCAGCATCAGGAATCTCTTCTGTCTGTAATATCTAAAATATTTAGTCTGTTGTTCATTTTATATTTCACTTTCATACCTTCCACCCTCTCCAAACACAGAATTTATGGCAGCAAAATGTAGTGCCAGTCTTTATCATCTTGTTCCACTTACTGGATTTAGTGAAGTAATTGGATTCATACCAGTTAAAGATTAAGTCATCCAGTCTCACCCACATCCCAGCAACTTCCCTCTGACCTCTCCATCTTCTCTGGGCTCCCCTCCCCACCACTATACTTTAAAACTCTGTTTCTAATTCCTATTAGGAAAAAATGACCTAGATGAATCCTAAGTATTTCTCCACCAGCTACCAACATTTGAACCCTTATCCTAACCCTAACAACTACTTACCAAGCATGACATCCCTCTGTCAAGTAATAAAACCATCTAACAAATTACTCAAGCTTGACTTGGCACATGTGGGTCTTAATGTTAACTTCAAAGAAACACTGGGTTTCTATGATTTTGCAAAATAGAAAAACATTTTTTTCCTTTATTTTCAAAACCAATTAAATCAGAGTGTCGTTTGTACTAACCTCCATTGGTTGTTTTGCTGATCAAAGTAAAAAAACAATCTAATTCCACATAATTAACTTTTGACCTATTAACATTAGTGAAAAATTAAACATTCCAACATATTAAACAATTAATTAAGGCCAAAGAAACACAGAACAGTCAGCTTAAAATTATATATAAAATAATGAAGTTCATTTTGCTGTGGTGCAGAGAGCACGGACTTTAACACTGGAGAGAATCGGTTTAATTTCTGGCTCTTCTGTTATCTGCTACGACAACTACACCAAGCGATTTGTCTTCTGTGACCCTCAGCTTTCTCAGTTATGTGTTGGGCGTGGTAGTGAGATTTAGTTCTTTGTGTTTATGTATGAGAATTAAGTGAAATGGCATATCTGAAGTTCTAGGCACTTTTCATGGAAGATGAAATAAATAATTACAAGAGAAAAACAGAGAAGTAAGGGAACAACAACACAGACAAAATATTGAAATACACCTCTCAGCAGTTTGGTAAGAGATATAACAGTAATGCTATTTATTTGTCATTGAATTGTTTTTCAATACTTTCTCAATCTATCTTGTCTTGAAATTTCAGTTTTTCAATATAGTCTATCAGTGATGCTGTTCCAGCATCTGAAACCCAACACATGGCTGCCATGGAGAAAGAAGAAACTAACTCCTTTTCCTTGGCACGAGTGTGACAAGCGGCTTGTTTTTACCCAGCTGGTTAAGTTCACTACTTGACCTTTCTGACCAGAAATAGAATTGATTCCTGTTTTGACATGCCTGTGTACGTTAAATCTAAATCTGTCTTCAGGCCTGAGGGAGGCACCAGTACACAGCTTTCCTGGGTGAATTAGACAGGAGAGTACCTACAGCTCCCCGTGAGCCCACTGAGCAAGTCACGCTTGCACCTGTGTGCCCTGAGCCCACGTAGCTGCATGTTGTGTGTTCTCCCATCAGCAGAGCTGGGCATGGCATTTCTTGTCATAAACATATTGTATTTATTTCTGGATTTCATCTTTCTCCTCCAAATTCCTCTTTAAAGGATAAGAAATACATATTAAAATATTTTAATATTTGTTTTTGTAATATGATAAATGGCAGCTGTGTCACTGAAGAGACTTTTAAATTTTCACTTATTTCATTCCTTATTGTTTAAGTTTTAAATGCTGACATCTATTTTAGTGTGCAAGTTGTATATGGATTATGTGGCTATTAATCAATTTATGAAAACGCATGCCTTAGAAATCCTAAAATGTATAAACACACTGAAAACTCCACTTACTCTGAGAACTTCAACTTGTGAATGAGCTAGTTCGTAAAGCAAATCAAATCAACTCTTCCCAACAGGGGTTGAAACACATAAAAGACTCAGATCTCTGTATGGAAAAGTTAGTACTTGGCAAGTTGACAATACAACCATATCAAACTTGTGGTGTTTCTGTTTAACTGAAAGCTTGTTTTTCTACATTATTAAGAAATATTTAGAACTATTTATGCTGGGCACAGGGGAGCCCACTTGCCATCAGGAAGCTAAGGTGCAAATATCTTTTAAACCCAGGAACTCAAGCTCAACAGTATGTCAACAATTTGAGCAACAGAATGACACAGTATCTTTTTAAAAAGAAACATTAAAGAAATGGAAATGCTCACTGTAACTATTTTTTTATCAAATGCCAAATACAAAGAATTTGATTTAAATAATCAAGAGTTAATAGAATTTGTTTGGAAATGAAGACAAATTTATGAAAAAAATTAGACACATATATGTATGTATAACACACATATATATGATGTTTGATTCTATGGAAGTTTGTAATATTACAATATTTTAAATATTTTCATTTATGCAATTGATTCAAAAATATAACCTAATGAATATGCCCATCACATAACTCCCCAAGTCAACTTTATCTGGCATGTGACTGACTCAATCATCTGTAACCCTTACCTCAAAGGCCATTGTGAGGCATATATCATCATGGTTTCCTCCCGTGACCACATTCTCGCAACGGTAGACACCTCCTGCGAAGCTCAGCATTTCTTTCTGTCCATCAAGGCTTTTCTATTCCTTCTTCTCCTCTTCTGAAAGAAAGGAAGAATCCGAGATGCTAAAGAGAGCAGAAAACCAGTCCACAGTCTAATGTCCCATGTAAGTCAATGGGGCTTGCAGCATTTACTAAAGCACCTGTCCCCCCTCGGGTCGCCTCAAGTTTTCATTATGAACTACAGGGTGACATATCACCAGGGAAAGGGGAGTCTTATAAAATGAAAAGAAGATGCTTCGAAACTGGGATTTTTCCCTTGTTGAGACAACTAGTCTCCCAATTCTTTTTACTGTGAATTTTGCTGACAAGTCAGCTCTGTTTTGTGGAATGATGAAGTCTAAGCAGCAATTTTGAAGAAGCACCCATTTATCCTTTCGAGTATTGACATATGAATACGTTCATGCCAACTTGTTTAAAACACTGCAAGACTTTAATGCCCCCTCTTTTCTTTTAGCCTATGATACATGATAGGAATGATTATAGTTTACATATATATCTTTATGCATACATGTATATATATATATATATATATATATATATATATATATATATATAAATGGGATACAAAAATATTTAGACAATGAAAATCATATGTAACAGGTGTTTAAGTCAGTTTTCCTTTGTTCATAACTGTAATTATCTATTAGTGGTAGATGAAAAAAACTATCACTTCTAAATAAAAAATTTTCGAATGTTTATAATTTTCTTTATTATTTCTATTATTGTAAATGTTCATTTTCTTTGCAACTTTCCTTAAGAGTAATAAAATCCCTTTGATAATCTCTTGGTATTCTCTGTTTAAATCTATTTTATATTAATATTTATCCTTTATGATAAGGGTTACTTCTATAACTCAATTTAAAGTGTCCAAATAGCTGTGATTATAGAATCTGTAATCCTTTTCATTTATTTAGCCCACTGGAGATTGTTACAACCTTGGTTCCTCAGTCTGATCACATATGCAGGGCACCTTTCCAATCATTCCTCTCTAAGCACAAACACAGAACAGCAGAGATGAACTTTCAGATTCCGTTAGTCTAAGGAAGAGGCGTTTCTGTTCATTTCGGCAGTGCAATTACAAGCAGGCAGATGAATTAGTCATCTAGAAGATGACACTTCCACTCCTCCTCCTCTTGGTTCAATAAAATGATGACAGATAATTAACAGTATCAAAATATACCTGGGATATCCTCTTGCATTCATTTGAATTTATATTCATTATAAGAGGTAGTGTTATCAGGATATGACACGATTTGACTCAGAGACATAGCTACCAAACTCCTCCCTCACTCTAAATCTCATCATAGGTAGGCAGAAAAAAAAAAAAAAAAAACCTAAATAAGAGTTCACAAAAACAAAAGGTGAAAGAAATTTCTAGCTTATGGCTTTCTGTAGGATTTTTCTCAATTTTGAAGCTATAGAGTATTGTTCAGCAAAACTGAATTTTATTTCCTCTTTTCTAAAGGTTTCTTCACACAGGCCAATGAATTCTCTTTTGGAATAGATATGGAAAAAATTGTGTATCTACTTGGGAAACTTATTTTTATTCCCAAGCAAATGCTGGACAGCTATCAGGGGCCTTTTATACAGATTTTACTTGCTAGCCTCGCAAGAGCAAGTGTGCAAGCTTACCTTTTATTTTTTCTTAGTATTGTAGCTGACGTTAGAATTCTTCTCTCTCTTGCCCTCTAGTGCAGCTTGCCAATATGACATTGCCGATCCCTCCACCTCCTTCAGAGTGCTTATCTATTTGATGCAACTATTATGTCATTTGTTGGGACTTAAAATTTATACTCCACCAATAGCAGACAAGATGGTAAAAGGTAATGAAATGCAATAGGGAATGATGAATAGGGTGTCCAGACTAAACACACAATTTCAGCGGGAGAGTAAAAAAGTATGAGCCTCTCCTTGTTTGTAAAAACATTGCTACTACTTGGGGAAAAACAAGATAATGCAAATCAGAACTATTTGGTGCCACACAAGAGGATGAAGAGGGCAAAGCAGCAAAAGTTCATTGGGAACTGTGACCTCATCTGTGCTCTCTGCTTTGTATCCTGCTATGTACAGAGATAGCAAGCTGCAATTCCAGAATGTTCTACTTTTTTGTGGAGAAAACACTTTATTTATGTATCAGCACCTTGAGGAGTGTTAATACTTGAAGGAAGACACAAAGTGGGTGCTTGTCCCTGTTTGTCTGTGAGATTCTGGTCTGCTATCTCCCTTCTCTTATAAAATGCAATCTTTCAAGTATTATCAAAGTGTCAACACTCAATGACAACCTAAAGATAGCTTTTATCAGTTTTATTTTAAAAAAGAAAAGAGGAAAAATGGCCACATTTCTAATTAAAGTGATATTTATTTCACGTAATCTGTGTCCCAAGTAAAAATCAATCATTCATATTGCCTTTGATTGTACTCCAGTTGCACTAGTAGAAATACAATATGTGAATTTAAGTTATATATTCTGCAATATAAATTCAAATTGAATGTCAGTAAAGAACATTGTTCTTAACTAAAGTGACTAAGCTTTTAGGCATCCACTATGACACTGATTTACCGTAACTCCTGTCATTTCCTGAAAATAGCTAAGTCAAAAGGTGGCACAAAATATAGACCAAAAAATTGCTAATTCAGGTCAATGGGAACTTCAGTTTTTAGCTAGTGGGCTAATTTGATCAGAAGGCAGTTGTCATTCAGACATTGCATGTGTTAAATACAGACATTTCCAGGCATTATTACAAATTATTTTTGGGAAAAATTCATTTTTTATTAGTCAGAGATGGACGTATACATATTGGAAAGGTATTGTAGACATTTAGTTCAGATACTTCTACCTTCAATTATTAGAAAGGGAAGCAGTTAATTTTGCAGGCTGTTTAGCAAAATCTCCAGATTTTGTACACTAGGTTCCAATGCATCCAGCATCTTTAGATTTGACAACAACAACAGAACAAATGTCTGCACAACTTATCGACTGTCTCTGACTGACAGAAGAAAGCAAAGTCCCTTCCAATCCATTGAGAATCACTAATCCAGTATTTTCACCTGTTAATTATAAATGTAATAGTAGTAATCAAAGTTGTAGTTTTTGAATGAGTATCCTAAACAATTACTCTCTACTAAGTACTATGTTTATATCATCTCTAACTGTCTAAATGATCTGCTGAGTTTCTTGTACTATTTTATAGATGAGCAAGCACGTGGTAACTTGAATAGAATAGAATCCAAGAATAGAATCCAAGCCAGAGAGATTTCAAAGCCTGTATTTTTCCACTACCTGCTTTTATCAATCCACTGCTACCAAACTGACGATGATTTCCAACCCTAAATCATACATCAGTACCTCATACTTTCAATATCATTTTGGAAGAGAATAAAGGTCTAAATGATTTCTAATAACTTACCCAAATTCATATTTAAATTCAAAGTGAAACATTTTACCCAAAATGTATCCAATACATTAACAAATCTCAAAGGTTCAACGTATGACATTCTGAGGTAACAAGCTAGCTTTTTAAGGAAGCCATTCACTGCATTGACACCCCAATCTAGAAGCTAATGTAGGACATGGACTCAAAATAAAAGGATCAGTGTAAGAGGCTTGAAATAAAATATGATCTCAATGTTTTTATATAAAAATACCCCATCACCTCTCTTTCATGACCTAGAATTCCTGATGTAAATAATTTACAATAATGTAAGTGAGATATCACCAGGTGTGTATGCACCAAAGATAAATTTAGGTTCAAAATGAGTGGCAAAACCTGTTAAGGAGTTGCAAGGGAGAAAGGTTATTAGAACCAAAGGAAAGCAACAACTGACTTCTGACTCCTTTCTTTCACTTTGACTCTTCCCTTTTCCTTGACAGTATTTGATTGACATTTATCTATGGGAACCAGACATTCTTTTAATTTATTTATTTATTTATTTATTTATTTATTTATTTATTTATGTAGTGATGGGGATTGAAGCCAAGGTTCTCACCCTGAGCTACAAGTCCACTCCTTTATTGTTCATGTGGAACCGGGTCCCAGTAAGTCACTAAGCTGCCTAACTGGGTTTGAATTTGCAAAATTGGCTATCCTCCTGCCTCAGCCACACAGAACACCAGGTTTAAGGCCTCCGCTACTGGGCCTGGCAACAAACACTCACATCTGTAAGAGGTACCTTAGATTTTCTTTCTTCAGTTTTTGCGAACAGATATACGGGCAAAAAAATATATATATATGCATATTTATTCATTATTTGCATTATATTTGCTAGACAAAATTCAGGACATTGAATCTCATCGATGTGTACCATTTGTCTTACCTTATGCACTGTCCAATTGTGGAATTATTTGTATCATTTATTATTATTTTTATATATTCATTAATGATATTCTGATTATTGACTGTAGGTGAAGAATCCAGTCAAGAGATTAGGATCTGAAGATGATCAAAACATGGTTCCTACCCCAAAGGGCGCCAACTGATGCGTTCAAGTCTTTGTGTTTTCCAACTACTTTCACTGTAGAACTGTTCTAATCTTTACAGCAACCAAATGTTAAAAAGAAATTAGATGAATTATTGTACAGAGAAATGTGATAATGAATACATTTTATACCACGTTAATCTTTGTTTCCTCACTCTGAATATCTAGGATAGATGTTTTTATTTATCAGCTTTGACAGAATAAGGATGTGCTCCTAGAAAATACCTGACGGGACAGTATCAACATCACCATAATTAACACTGTGATATTAGTCTCTTTCTAAAAAGTGATGAAAAATACTTTTTAGGTTTCCATTGAGGGACTTCCATTCTTCATTTGACAAGAAAATGGTGGAATAAAAATATAAAGGTAGGGAGAAGACCAACATAAATTGAAGAAAAACATTTTTCACTTGGGCTTCAGAGATTCTGTCCCCTGATTATATAACTCTGCTTTTTTCAAAATCGACCAAAAAAAAAAAAAAGGAACACGTGGTTAAGTGCACACACACACACACACACACACGCACTTAATGAAACAAGTTTACAGGCACACAGTCCTATCTTGTCCTTTATTCAACAGCAGAACAAGCAGAAAGAGCAGCAGAGAAATTGGTTAAAATCTCACGGTGTCACCCACTTGGGACATCAGAGTTAGTTCATATAAATTAGTGAGTGTGTGTGTGGGGGGGGGTGTATGTTTGTGTGTGCATGTGCACATGTGGGTGCACACACCTGTGCAATAATCCTAGAAGTTCTAGTTGAAAGGAACGGCAGCAATAATGCAGTCTGTTTTTGCATGTATGTATGTGGACACATATTCAGATATTGCTGGATGAAACAAAAACATAAGAAGTGATAGTAATATTCTGAAAATTGCTCTATATTCTACTGTCTGGCCATTCATTATTTTAGTCTTCACTTATGAAGGAACAAAGTAGTAGGCTCACACAAAGTAATTCAACAGCTACATGCAGATTGTGACGTAAAATATCTTCAAGTTCATATTGCTACATATGGCATTAATTTTAGAGAAGCTGCTACAAACTCCCTGTCAGAGACTATACGTTTACAAGTTAACTCACTAACAATGTTTCTTATTTCTCCAGAGACTAAATAAGAATGTTCAGAGTCATAAGGACTAACATTTTCCTTTACACTCAATTTCAGGTGTGTAACAGGTTCAGAAACAACCTAAACGTTGTTGATCAAAGTCTAAGTATTTAAGAGAGGATCTAGGAATAGAATTAATACTAGAAATTTCTCAGAATATGGTTTCTTCTTTTTCATAATTTTTCTTAATTGGGTTATTATCTGTCTTCTTATTTTAATACTGATTCATTCAACTGATACTACTAAAATATTGTTACCAGAGAGGACAAATTACTACAGAGAAATCACATTTATGTAGAAAGAAAATGCACCAAAGATCCGCACATAGTGAACCAGTCTAGCTACATTTTCAACGTATATTTCATGGTTTTGGTGTATAATTGAATATAATTGAAATTTATTTTTATTTGTTTACTTATGAGTGAGTCTCCAAACTGCAGATAAGTGTGCTGGTATTGAATATTAAATTCCAACTATTTAGTAAATCATGGTTTAGGTAGAAAAATTACTTGTTAAGTGATTGCCTTCTGATATACTATAGGACTTTTATTTTTACAAATAATTAATAGCACCAAATTAAATCTTACACAGGTGAATATTCAGTAGTTTTACTGTCATAGGATATCATGGGTTATTGTCAGTGTAATGGAAAAATAAAAATAAGCTTTCTGTATGGTCATGTGTGTCTATGTTTGTGATTATGTGTATATATGCATGCATGTTTATTTGAATATTACATGTTTCATTTCTATCTCCTGAGAATCCTCTGCAATGAGTTTATTAAACTACACAAGTAGTTAGATATATATTTTCTTTCCCAGAATGAATGGTAAGGACAGTGTCTTGAAGGCCTTTAAAAGAATAATTTCCAACTACTGTCAGCAGATCAAACCGATCATTCCTTTACACAAGCCACAAAATACAGTGATTTTAGAAACAGCATTAAAGTATGTAGAAATAAAAAGCCTAATTTTTCCCTTAAACCCAGCAGAAAAAAAAAATGTGTTAGGGAACAGAGAAAGAAAGAGAGAGGAAAATTGAGAGAGAGAGAGAGAGAGAGAGAGAGAGAGAGAGAGAGAGAGAGAGAGAGAGAGAGGAGATGGGAAAAAGGCAATTAAGCTAATGCAAGTTGGGTGTCACAAGGTTATAGATATTTCAAGAGCTGAGCAATTTACCGTCTGGAAAAAGAGAAGAGCTCTTGCATAAAATGTCCCCCAGTTCAGATTTATTATGCTTTTAGTTGTGTTATATGTGATACAATTAGCAGGAGGTGCCAATAAGGCGTTCTCTCAAGGACGTGGTCATCCCGTGCCATCTGTTATTAATTGCACTGTCCTTTCCACATCCAGCTAGAGGGGAAAAAGTTCTCTGAGAAACACCTGCAAATTCTCACCACACAAATGACTAGAATTTAAAAATACTTAAACAGAGAAGGAAGTATGGGTCAGGTTTCTAAACTGCCCACCAAGAACTGAAGAAAGAAAGAAACAAAGAAAAAATATATATATGGAGTCCACATATGATGTAATTCCATCACTAGGACTGGCTTCGTCTCATTATATTAGCCTGCTTTCATGGCCTTTGCACGCCACGAAATATGTTGAAATGAGAAGTGAATAATTAGAACATTCTCCTAGAGCTACAGCCATTCTATGGAAAAAGATTAGTGAGCATTCAAATATTTAAATAGTTTTTTTTTTAACAAAAATCACAATACAAACATAACAATTAACTGGAAGAGGTTTTTTTTTAGCCTTGGCATTTGGAAAAATTAATATCAGTCTTAAGAACCGAGTGGTGAAAATTAATATTCCTAAAATATGCAAATGCTGTGTCAATTTTGGTAACTATTTTTATAGATATCAGCTCAAACATGAATTATTAAAAGATGCTGTTAACTAAACAAATAACTATTAAAACAATTTAAATTAATTGCAGAAGCACTAACTTTCTCTGACTTCCACTCGACTTGAGGCTCTGAAGCAGACAGCGGCCATTAGTCAATGCTATTTTCCGTTCCCTTGTTTGGATAGGAATGAATACTTAGCCCAAGACACTGGGCGAAGCTGAGAGCACTTCACAGAAATGTTTTAAAACTCCTTTATGACCAGTAATTCAACATAGTTTGAAAACAAGCACTAAAATTATTTTGAAGGTCTGAAGTGTGAAAGTATTGTGAAGGAAATGAATGCAATTTAACTGATACTTCCCTGGAAGAAAAAAGGAAAGTGTTATGTACCTCAACTACTTACAGTTCACTTGACAGTTAAATTACCCATCTCATCTCATGAATCTAACGTATTAAATTCAACTAAATTATATTTATTGAAACTTGGCAAGGGAAAATAGAATACTCCTCTGAGTGTTCCTATAAGCTAATAAAAGAAATATAAAGCAGAAAACATATTTACTTTATAAAGGCTCAAATTGCTAACGAACATGCTCCAAGCTCATAACATATTGTTATATTAAAATATACAGTAAGATTAATTTTATGTGTCAAAAGCCAAACAGCCAAAGATTATTTTGAGTTTTGGTTACAACTGATTCATTTTATGGAAGGAGCCGATTCCTTTGCACCGGCGTCCTGAGGAGTGGCTCACTTCCGTGTACTGAGCTTTCTTTTCTGTTTGTATTGATTACCTGTACCTTTCTCATTTGTTGGTTCTTTTGAGAAATACTTCATTTTGCTTTCAGTTAAAAAATCTATCTGCTGCCATAATTCAAGTCACTTTATTTTTAATTTAAAATATGATTTGGTGGTTATATTACAAGATTTGGTGGTTTTATTACACGTTTAATTAAAATATCAAAAATAACTATCTCACAATGAATATAAAAGGCATAAGAATTCTCATTCTACTCCTATATCTTAGGTATATTTAATAAACCTGGATGCCAGAGCTGTTTTATAGTAACATTTTCCTCTCAGAATAAACCAATTGTTCACCATTATTAACAAATGACAAACAGCATCAAAATACAATATTGTATATATGAATGCATTGCATGAATCAGTACATTGCTATGGAAATAACAATTTTTATCATCATGAACATTGCAACTATTAGTTAAAATAGTATACTGTTAAATTTATTTATTCTATCTTTAGGTATCATGTTGTTATTTATTACTACTTTGAGTTGACAGCAGAGACAACAAAATAATTTTAGAATTTCAGAAGTGAATTAGTGCAGACTGAGTCCGAATACCTCCTACGGGAAGATTCACATTACAGCAATGATCTGATAAATTATTCTCTCTAGAATTTAACCTTTAGATTCTTAGTCACAGAGGTACCAGAACCTGGAATGTGCACTGAATGATATATTTAAAACAAAAAGATGTTTATTTTTGTTAACTGTAGCTCCACTGCAGATAATTATTTGCTAGGATTAACAAACACACTAAAACAAACAGCAAACAGCACTCACAAATGTGGACATTAATCTTGACATACGCTAAGTCAATTTCTATGCATTAACAGTCCATGTATATACAGAACAAGTGAATTGAAGTGACAATAATAATTCTAGTCTTACAATTTAGAAATGACGAAATCATACGTGAAATTTCAAGACTGGAATTTTATTTAGAGTACAAGAGGCTTGTGTACCATCTACTTCTATTTCTTAGAAGTACTTTTCAAAGTTTTAATAAATTTTTAAGACCTCAGGCCTATCTTTAAAAGATACAAGAGTTTACATCATGGTGTCCAGAAAAGATGAAAAGATGCAGAAATAAATCGAGTGATAACAGGTTAATAATTTCTATCAGAAAAGAAACTATTTGCGATCTGGCTTTCTTGCAACAGATGCAAGTTCTTAAAGTAGAGATGCAAAAAACTCGATCTAGTTTTTCTAATGAAAAGGTGACAGTAATAAAATATGCCTATGAATGTCCTGAACAAAAGTCAAACTAAATCATCTACAGTGCTGGCACATAAACAAATGCAAATTCTTGTTAGCAGAGCTGATAGTAACATGCAGAGGTATCAATGATTCTATCGAACACAAGTGAAATCTGCCCAGCATCTCGCATTCCCTAGCCACAGTATAAAAAAGAAGATATTCACATCAGAATAGTTAAAACATTACTTCTCAGGAAAACCAATTCAATTAAAAACAAATGAATATTTTATACTGATAACAATCTACTTAAGAGTATATTTCCTGAAATGTGTCTGTGTTATTGTTACATAAGAACACATTTTGTTGAAAAATTCCAGAGGTTAATGCTAATGTCATGAACAAAAGCTAAATACATTCAGATTTCATCTTATTTTAAGAAAAAAATTAAGATGCTATTAATCTATTTGCATAAGTTAAAGGACTACTGCGTTGGGTAACAGAGTTCATTAACTAAGTATCTTCCAAGTTTCCATAAATTCTCTGAATCTTTTCTTAAATAATAAGATGTACATTTTCTTCATTTATGCTTCTTGTGCACAAGAAAAGGCCTCATGCTATCTTGGTATTATGCTAGATAGTATAAGTACTTTTATTAATATAAATAGTATTTATTGTACTATATGTACTATATATGTCTAAGTGTATTCTATGTAAAGCTCCAATACTTATCATGGTAACTCTATTACTCAACTTATTTTAAAGATGTGTAATCTTAGACACAAAAAGTTTAAGAGGCAACTGCTCAATGTAGAAGTTAGTAGAGTTGGGAATCAGACTGAAATGAAAAAAAAAAAAACATGGCTCTAATCTAAAAGTCAGTAGAAGTCTACACAGATTCTAGACAGACTGTATTATTTTTCATCCCTCCAACTTATATTTAAATATAGAATGTTTATATAATTTGGGTTTTTTCTTTGTTTTACTTTCCCCATAGATAAGAGATGTGCACAAAAGCAAAGCTCATTTATATTAGCCAAAACATTTACATAAAAAACTTTCTTGCTCTTGTAAAGCAATTATGGGGAAAATAAAACCTTCTATGAATTGACTTCTATATCCTATTGTTTGTGTGTATGTCTCAATAACACTGTCATAATGACTTCAAGAATTTCATAACATTTATTAATTAGTCTTTACCAATATAATTTAACATTTAAATGTTTTGAGAAATTTTCCTGAATTTTCAAGATTTAGGTGCTTCTATTCTTGACTTTTTACTTGATGTAACATGAAAATTAAAAAGAAAGGGGCTTTAATTAAGTGCTCATTCAATGCACTAAAAGGTCCTGTGCTCTTTCCTTTTCTTGTTGGCTCATTTTCTACATCTTTGTGGCTATCTCACTTCACAATTTTTCTTTTTGCTGTGATAAGTAAATGACAAAGATTTTCCTGCTCCTTTTTGTGTAAGTTGAGCACAAGCTTAATATTTGCTTCCCCTCTGTAACAGCTAAAAATTGATGTCAAACTGAAATCCCTAGGGCCAAAGATCTAAAAGAAACACTGTGTGCTCGACAAAAATTTTAAGAACTTTGTGAATGTTGTTGCCGTTCGTGCTTTTTGATTGACTAAGATTTCAAACAGCTTTAGGGAAAATCCCTTTCCTTCAAAACTAAAATCCAGTGCCCTCTTGAATGGGATTTTAACATCAAGATCAACGTTGTCATCAAGAAAAAGATGGTGCGAAAATTAATCCTCCTCTTTAAGTCATAGAAGTGGTTGTCTGTAACTCACAGAAACAACTGGACCCGCAAGACTGTCTCTGTCTCAAAAGAAAAGACTGTTTAAAGGCAAGGTAGGAATAACATGGAGAAGAAAAAGAGACCAATCGGTCTATTAACATAGACGAGAGCAAGTGAAATAATCCGCCACTGTGAATGTGCCCCAAGGGAACAGAGGGGAAGACCTCTCTGTTAACACAGAAGAGAGCAAGCAACTTGACACCCGAAATACACCGGGATGAACAGAAGTGAGATAGATCGTGTCCCTATTCCTAACCTTAAACATACACAAACCCTAATCATAATTCCTTACACACTAACCCCTCACCGTAACCTCGACAGAAATGCCAACCTCCTGAATTGGAACAGTGATATCCCAAACAGATGTCAGACATTAGCCACTGGCCTCAGCTGCCATCAATATTAATCAGCTACCTTAACATTAGTAAAACAAATGCATCTTAAGAATTAACTTGTGCTACTACTATGCAGAGGACAATTATTAGCAAATTCAAATAAGTTAGGATGATAACAGCACATTTATTTTCAACTGTGATAATTATCTTAGAAAAAAGATGCCTCTCGTTGGCTTAATAAGGACATAATTTGTCACTCAGAATGTACATTTGTCAATTTTCTGAGGACATGACAATGACTTAAGAAGCAGTTCTACTCTTAATTGGTAAAAATTGAGATTCCCTATGCTGTTGATAATTTTTACTAATAAAAATATCAAGAAAATCTCATTTGCTAAATGTACAAATGATAATTTCTACTTCGCCTTTCCAGAAATGGTAGCCTGAGCATGTTTATATGTGTGTAAAATTTACAGACTATCTGTGTATTGGTTGAATTTTCTTATACTTTCTGCTAGTAGACAACTAATTCCACATGAACATTTTTATGAAAAGTTTTCAAAAACTTGCTTGAGATAAATGAAATCATTAATATAAATTTAGTTTTTTTTTCTGAATTTTGACACAAAAATAGCCTGGATTCTGCCTTTCTTTTGGCTTAGTAAGTATGAATCCACATCACAGATGTATGTCCAATGCCTTCTAAGCTTTTTTTCTTTTCTTCATATATAACTACATATCTCTTTATGTGTACTTCTGTGGTTATTACTGTTCAGGGCAATGGTAAACATCATCAATAATCCCTCTCATGATGCAACATGAATCATATCCAGATGCAATTCTCAGATACATGCCTTGGTGGCTAAACAAATTACCTTTGCTTTTTGGAAGACAAAGTGTAATGGAATCACAAACAATTACATTCATTTATGCAACAGATATTTAATAGATGCCTACTATGCCCCATGTATTGTGTTAGGTTCTGGGCATGTAACATTTATTAGGATAAACACAGTTCCTACCATTACAAAGCATAGAGTCTCAAACCAGAGCACTAAACACAAATTCAGTCCTAATATGTTCTATAAATAAAGTCATATAGATTTTGGGATCTTTTAGGGTTATTTAAGAAAAGGATAGCTATAGGAGTAGTGTAGGATAAAGAAAACTTATGTCAAGTAAGAAAGAAAAGATCAAATAAAATACAGAGAGGCTAATAGCTCAGGATGAAAGAAGACAATACGATGATAAGATAATGAGTTTTTAGAAATCTATTTCAAGCAGAGAGGAATTTGCTCAAATCAGATCAAGATTTTTAAATAACATGAAGGTCAAATAATAAAAGAACAGAGTGAGAAGGGCTTTGGAGTTCTCTGTCAAAGTGAAGGACTTGACCTCCCACAGCTTTCACTTATGCTGAAAATGCAACCCCAATTATCAAGAGTGATAATCGAGAACTGGTTTTCTCCATAAGTATCACAAGAGTCATTAAGTATAGCCATAGTCACAGGATGTGCAATGCTAATTTTGGATCTATGAACACAGCAAAAACTAGTGGGCTATGTACAGAGTGGGCCACCTACATCTGTCTGCTGAAGAACTGGAATTGTTAGAAGTGAAACAAACACACCTTTGTCAAGAACATAGAAACTTTATTGTCCTTCATTCATATGAGCAATTTGATTTCAAACTACAGTGGACAGATGAAAAGAGAAAGAGAATTTTAGGATTTCCAAGGAAAAAATAATGTGTAGATTTACACAGAATTGCAGCAATTCATTATAGATATTCTGATAAGTGTTCTACTCTGGAGATATTTTTGCTTGAATATATGTACATGCAATTTGCTGGGATTTTTTCAAACTTTTATCTCCAAACTAATAAACTTCTCTGGAGACATGTACTTATGATAACTAAGGTATCTCTGAAGACTATTTGCCTACTCATATAAATGTTTTGATGTATCAAACATATACTAATAAACAGATGTACATGATGAAACATTTTATAAGTCATATGGAATAGCATGGACATCAGTCAAAAGGCCTAAATCAAATTAAAATTTAGAATGTCTTAAAAACAAAATGGAGTAAAATCTAATTTGCCTTTTCTAATAAGAGCTCATTCATCATGCCAACGTTCTCATAAAAGCACTAGATTAAAGATGCCAAAAAGTCTCATTTTACAGAGAAGAATCTTATCTGTATCTGCTTTCTGAGTTTTTTATCATTGTCCTCGTCATGGTGTGTGCACGTTTTCCTAGAATTCAATGTTATGAAACTACCTGGCAGCGGATTTGTGCAAACACAGGAGAGCTAACCCATTTCTAAGATTAATCTCAGCAGATTTTACAGAGCAAAGGAATGTCAATGGTGATCTTGAAATTAATCCATGAACACAAGAATGGCAAGAAGTCAAAAACAATTAACTTTCAAGGTTTTTTTATCACAAAGAATCATGTCATAATGCTTAGCAGTGTGAAAATGTAACCCCAAGGATCACAATAATGTGAGCTTTACATACTTGAAGTGACAAAAAAGTTATCTCTGTAAAGTTATGTCAAGCAATCTGAAGAATCCACTATGCTAATTTTCTCTAAAGATAATGAAACTGAATCGCTATACAACATGTGCTCAGTGTTATTAGAATAATATTGCTTGGTTTCCATCCCATTTGTGAATTTCTCACTCTTGGTTTGAAAGTCTGCGAACTCAGGGCGTCTATACACAGTATGACATCTTTTTTGTCTCAAAATAAAATATAAGCAATGAGATGAGATATAGCTCGTTGCAAAGGCCCTTTAAATACACAGAACCCTTCTGGATAGTTCCATAGGATGTTTCCAGAGTCAATGAATGACACGTAGAAAGACCCACCTAGATTGTCTCATCGCCTAAGTGGAATAAGACAGGAGGAGGAATTCGGCATATGTTTTGCAGAGAACCATCCTGCCCGCGCAGTTCTATTTTTGCTGCTGTCACCTGTGAATATTAGACTCCAGCTTCTGTAGCCTCCCCTCCCAACACAGACTCCTATAAACGACTCTCCAGTGAGCTTCCAGGCCTTTTACCTTGTATTCATGCGGAAACTTTAAACCTCTTCTAGAGCTTCTAGATCCACAAGCTCTCTTCTATGCAAGAGCACTGTGAACACGATGGCCTCTCCCAACTCTGAACCTGGAAGCCTGTCTAATAAATCACCTTGCAAAATTAATGGGTGTGTGTGTCAATACAGCCTCCAAAATAAAGTATTCCTTTTCACCCATAATTTTGCAGATTGTCTATGTTCCATTCCTATAAACTAAAGTCCCGTGTCTCCCGTTTGTGAAATGAGACTGTTGACCTAGTCATGCTTCTTGAGTCCAGCGGGGAAACAGGAGTTCATCCTTCTAGCAACTTTAAATTCTTTGCTTGAGTCAAATATATTGGATCAAGCCAGTAATACAACTACCCATAAATCATTGCAGCAGAGAAATGATCTTTACCTATCAAGAATCTTTACTACAAACCCATACAACAGAAAATATGAGAGGGTATAATATATCTCACCATTTAAAATAGCAAAACAAAGTTCTGCAAAATGTACCTTCTTTTTATTCTAGAGAGTGATTTTTTGAAGTGTATCTTCTAAGTCAGAAGCATCCTCTGAGAATTTCTTTTATAAACCAAACTCACTCTCTCTGACCTACACCTACTGAATCAAAACACTGAGGGTAGAACCTAGGAGCATCTGTTCTAACAAATCTTTGGATCAGTGATCCCCGGTCTTTTCGACACCAAAAACCAGTTCAGCTGAAGACCCCTCTCCCGAGGGCTGCGGAGGGGTGATAGTACTTCTGTAGGTTGTTGAAGCAGAGCTTTGACATGGCTGCAAGCATCAGAAAGGCCGCGGGGAGCAGCACCCCATCTCCTGCCATCAGAGCAGCTGCATTATCACCTAGTAGGAGCTGTACTGACAGGAGGCAGAGTTTTGCTCCCAGTCACTTCTCACTCAGTCCCTTTCTGTGCCAGTAGCAGTGTCCTGCCAAGGACCAGGGTTTGGGGACCCCTGCGTGATTCTGATGCACACTGCAGTTGAGAAATTCTATGCCAGGGTATGCAATTCACTACACCTAAAGGACAAGAGATAGGATGAGAGAGGAGAGGGAAATAACTAATAAATGTGTATCGAAACTAGATTTCAATGGGTCACAGACAGAATAAAACTGGGCACAAATATTTCAAGGAGGACATATATAGGAATTCGGTAGTCTGATCGATGCATTAGAGAATAATATGTATACATATATAGAGAAAGTTAATGTAGGTTAGACTATTATTTACATTATCTGATAGAGGAAAAAAAAAGAAAAGAGATATAGAACAATACATCACTGCAGGAAAGTGAATTTACACAGTAACTATCATGAAAACACATACTAATGAACTAATAAATTTAGAATTATCTAGATTAAAAGAATAAAAGAATAGAGTGTGCTCTGGGTTAGGAGATACAATTACTTACTAACTATATTAAGAAACCAAAAAACTCTAAAATGAACAGCTAGTTGCCAATACATAATTCCATCATTTAAACATTTATATTTTTAAACAGGCCACAAAATATACCTACAGGTAGCTGGAAAAGTGGTATAATCTAGGTAAGAGCACACAACTGACTGATCTTTCTATATAAATTCATGTACTATTTTAATCACAAAACAAGTACACATATACCGTCAATAAAATTAGCATTTTTAAAAAGTGATAATCAGTATATCACACTGTTCCATTTGTAAAGACATACTGTTAACCACACTGAAAAAAGCAAAGAAATTTACAATTAAGTATAGCTTCAAAAGATTAGAGTCATTCAAGACTCTCTTTTATAAACTGTACAAAGTCCATCACCAATTTCTACTAGTGTAAACTTAAAATAGCCAGATTCCAAGTGTTTCTTAACTACACTGCAGCCACCCATCAATTCTATGTGGAGTTTTTTCCATTTTTTAAAAAATTATCAATCTTAATTTTCTAACACTGCTCTACAGAACCTCTGATCTCTGCGCACACTCCTCCCATTCTTATCGTCTCCCTTCCCATCTCCAAGGCACTGGGCATGAATGGTTTTACTACTTCTGCTTAGAGTTCACTCTTTTCTCTGTTCTGTTTGCCTTTCTCCGTTTCCTTTATAAATAGGCTCTTCCTAGCATCAAGGTCTATGTTCTCGGGTGAGGGTGAGATCTACAATTCTTAGGTCACTTCTCTAGGAGCTAAAAATATGGGCCATCAGTCTTGCTTATACCTGAATGGATAAATGTTTTAGTTGAAAGTCCTGTGGTCTTTCTTAGTTAAATTGTTCCAATGTACATACTCAGTGGGCGTAGAGAAGAAAGTGTACCCAGCCACATGGCATGCTGATTTAGAATGCGAGTAATGGTACCCATCCATCCATCTTTTCTAAACACATGAGATTGATTATGTTTAAACTCCTAGAGATATTGTGATGTTGAATAGTTAAAATATATTTGTAATGTAACAGAAGTTAGAAAGAGGTATAATTTCATGCAAAAGTTTATTTTATATTATAAATTTATTTAATTCAATAAACATTTTAAATGTGATTTAGATTATATATTTTGTGCTTCACCAAACAATAGGATAAAAGTATTTATAAATACAAATGTTTATTTTATAAATAAATAACATTATTCATATAAACAGAAATATTCTTAAAGCTTAAAAGTAGTAGACACTAACATAGGGTATTTATTCTTTCATTAAGCTTCGAATTTACTGAAAAACTTGAACTTCAACCATATGCCAGCCTTGGCTGTGATGTCACGAAATTCTCACGATGCAACTAAGGGGGTGGGTTTTCATTCAGTGAAAATCCTACATCCAAAAGCAGAAATAAACTGAAGTGTTCAAGTATCCTATGAAAAATATTAAGCACTACAATATTCAGGAAAGAATAATACAATGTTTGAAGGCAATGAGTTCAAAATTGGTAGGAATATTTGAAAAGATCTGGGAGAGACAAAATGTACAGAGAAGAAAACCAACTCCAGCAATAATAATAATAATAATAATAATTGCCTCACACACCTTTTATTGAGTCAGCTCTAGTTATTTTGCTCTATATAAATAATCACTGCAAGTAACTAAAGAGAAAAAGCAATGTTTGAATGAGAGAATTCCCAGATAGCAAAGCAATGTTAGTATAGCACTTCCGATCTCTAACATAATAATTGCTTAAATGCGTAAGAAGCAAAGTCTATGAAAACTTCTTAAGGAATAACTGGGTTGGAGGATTCTCTGCAATTACAATTAATTAAGATATCCACAACCATAGAAGGAATCATCTGAAAAGATTTCCAGTTATTACCCTTACCAAATGACTTAACTGATCCTGGGTAACAAAAATTCTGGTATTATTAATGATTGACAAAAAGCAAATAAAATTATAAAGCATGGTTTATGTGACTTTCTTTAGAGAAAAATAATTTAAAACAAAAGCAAAAGTATAAATAGAGCATTATACTAGTCAACTAATTTGGATTCCTCAAAAAAGTAATCATACTTAAAAAAATGAAAGAGGAATCTCTTTAAGATGAACTAATGAAATAAAACAATGCGAAGCAACATATTAACCTCGACTGAAACCTAGACAGATTTTGAAAGGTAGTTACAAAGATGGTTTTATAGACTTTACTTATCATGCATCTAAGCAATTATTACACTAGAAGTTGCAAAGTGGCAAATTAACATTTTATTTATCTAGAAATTAGAGTCTCTCTTTATGTTCTCAATTTACAAATAATTCAAAACATACAAAATGAAAATAGGAAAATCATTAGTGACAAAATTGTAAACAATTTTTGACTCTAGTTACCAGATATTCAGGTTTAGTATAGACTATTCTTTCTGCCTTGTGTTTGAAAACATATTACATTTTTGAGAAAACTAGGAAGTAATTTATCTCAAATTGGTTGCAAAATGAACACAAATTTATGGTGAACCAACACAAAATTAGTGATAACCTATTATTAATTACTAGCCTAAAAACATAGAAATAAACTTTGTGAGAGTACAGGTAATTCTACACTAAACACAAGCTTCTAACATCAAACTGAAATTGTCTACACAAGAATTAGAAGAAAAAGAAGCATCCGTAAATTCGTTATTTGCTTTATGGACTTTGAAGTTCACCACAGCACAACATAATCCGTTCACTACCTCATGTATTCAAAAGTCAAGACTTCAGGGATGTCACTTGCTCTGAGATCTGTTTTACATTATAGTACATTTAATAGACTTTTCCTAAGGCTTTACATTTTTAAGTATTAAAGTTAGATATATCAGTTATTTTAATGTTGAATATATAAAATCATAAAATAAACATAACCTAAAGACATTCAGATAAGACGTGTCTCTTAAGAGACTATAGTAGTCCTCTAATGTCAACAAATTTGTTTCTTACAACACTGTCCACAGGTAGAATTTCAATTTTATTATCAGGGCTATTAAAGAGTGCTCCTCACTATTTTAGTTCCTTATTTGTTGCTGGGACAGAATATCCAACATCCACAATTTAAGAGAATAAAGATTAATTTCGCTCACAGTTTGAGGTCTCATACAGTTCATTCATGAGTGGACAACAAAGAAGGAAGCACATGGCGAAGACCTAGTCAGAGAAAAGCTCTTCATGGAGTGGCACACAGACAGCCCAGTGAAGAAGGAGCCAGCCAATGTCTGCAGAGTAAGAGGAAGGGCAGAGCTTCCCATTCAGTTCAAAGTGCCGGTAGGCCACCACATTTAAGTAGCTATTCTCTCATTTCCTGGTCACAAGCCAATCACACGCACCTGAAAGCTCTGCCCTGGGCGGTTCCTAAATTCCCCAAACTGACATAATGACTTCAGGTCAAGCCCCAAGCATCCATCCCAGTCTCACCTTCCAACAGCACATAGTTTCACAGGTATCCCACTACATCCAAATATATGAGGCTTTTGGAGGACATTTTAGATCCAAATTATAATACTTACCGTTATATGTCTCATATTTCTAACTACACAAGTCAGTGACTCAACACAAGCCCAAACTGATTCTCTTAGCATTGATAATCTGTCTCCATTTCCGAGCTGTACATTGGACCCCCATATTCTTTACTTTACTCTGAAGTGGCTTCTACTCTTTGCATTTTCTAAAGTTGATTCTCATATTTTTTAAAATCAATTTTCCAAGTCAAATGAGAATTTCTACTTTCTGTGTTAGTTCACTTCTCATACTGCCTAAATCATTTTGACAACATCCGAATGGAAACTATATGTTCCTTTAACTCCCATGGCAACAGACTTTTCTGTGTTTCAATAAAATATTTTAAGTCTGTACCTACAATCGGACGACAATGAGGAGACAGTTAAAGGAACCAAATGCAAGGCTACCAATAATCTTTCAGAATGTAGTACACATAAGAAGAGCTTATATTTATTTTCTCTTATTCTTAGCTCTCAGAATTACATAGCATAATTTGAATCAACACAATTATATCAGGACCAGGGAGGACGTCTATTGAGGGTGTTCATCATGGGACAATTAGAGGTGTTTACTAAGCAATAAAAAATTTAACCACAATAAAAGAAACCACACAAATAAGATTTGGAATAAATAGAGTTTGTCATTGAAAAACATAAACTTGTGACATTTTAAAAGACTAGGTTTATTTGTATCAACTAGTATATTACTGAGAACACAGACTAAAGAGTGTAGTTCATACGAACTTAGGGTCACATAAAAGGAGATTGTCTCCTTAATTGGGATAAATATACATCTATAAATATTAGACTCTCAAGTTGATTATTTCTTAAACTGTGTATAGGAGAACATATAAAATACAAGTTATTGGTGTTCAAATTATTGTTTTATTGAGATTACTATACCTCATCAAAAAGTATTCCTCAACACAAAAGAATTTGTTACAATTTCTTAGTATTCAAAAACACAGTACACAGTAGCATATCATTTTAAAACACTGAATATAATGATTAAATAACTAACAAATAGCTATTTATGGCTCAGAGTTATCTCTGTTTAAATAAAACATATGGGTTGCCACATATAATAATACACATAGTTATAAATAGTTATATGCATTTACATACAAAATTATATACAGTGTGAGAATAGATGATAGACAGACAGATAGACAGACAGAAAATTGTTTGACCACAGAATCAATCTACAACGCAGAGATGGTCAGAACTTTACCTGATTAAAGTTAACACTCCAAACCAGAAACAACTCAACAGAAATCAACTTTTTTGTTATTCAGTCAGGAAGAAAACTTTCACCAATGTGATGAATATTTTCTTGACTAGAATTATTATTCTTGGTAATGAGCAGTGTTCAATGAAAATGAGGATTTAATATGTAACCAATTAGTGAAAAAATTAAGTCAATTACCAAACACAATTTTCCATGTTAAACATTAATTAAATTCTGAAGTATTTTTAATAAATTTAATAAAGAAAAAATGAATTAAAGGAAAAGGGCAATTTAACCTGTTAATCAAAATAATGCTTATCGTTACATATAAATATATTTTTCTCTAAGAAGTGCTATGTGTTGTAAATTATTTGTGCAATATTTTAAGGACTAATTTACTATCTTGAGTTTGAATCATATTTTATTCATCAGCAAATAGTTTTTAAATTAACAGTTGAAACGAGACAAAGTACTATATGGAGAAATATAGAAAGAAGTTATTAAGGAATGGAAATACATGAACATTAAATCACAATCATCCATTCTATAAATGGACAGTGTGATAGAATGTCTCAACGGGTGAACAGCAGAGACCACGGTTTTCAAGTAGTATTCATGAATGTAGCACCAGTGTATATATATACATAATATGAATATATTTTAAATCACATATGTGAGCTCTGAAATTAGCCTATGAAAATGGCTATAGTTATAATCTAATTTAATCAACAGTTCTCATCTTATCATAGAAGAAACTAGGGAGTCCAAACATGTCATTCAACTTGAGTTGCCTGCCCTAGATGAACTCTAGGAGACCCTGGTGACATGGTCAGCCTTAGAAACCCCCATTTCGGTTTCTAATTCACACGCTAAAGAGCATAAAGAATCATTCTCAACCTGGATCCGGGGGCAGACTCGTGTTCTGGCCTATGGTAGTGAAAGGCGGACATAAGAGGTTTGCTGCAATACTTATAAAGCAGTCATTTTACCTATGTGAGAGAAAAGCAACTCTATAAAAGAAAGCAAAGAGAAACAGAGAGATTAGAGGAAATACCACAAATAAACTGGAGGAATATATTTCTATGCCATTCCTGTTTTTCAGTAACTAGACAGGGGACCTCAAAGCAATCCCCACATGAACAGCTGGATGCTTTCACATAGAAAGCAGGGCTCAGGTGACTGCAAGGGTGAGCTTTACCCTGCCGAATTTCATTGATTCGATGATCTTAGGGCAGAGAAAGATTAAAACGATATGAACCCCAGGGATTTGGATAAGAAGGAGACTGAAGCCCTGTGGTATGGGAATGGAAGCACAAGAGAAAGTCACTATTCTACTTGTTTTTTTTTTTTTTCTGAGTTAAGAGTTATGGTACAGTGGGGAGGGAAAACACTATTTTAAAGAGAATATTTAGTTTGGGGAACATACACAAGACACTTTGTAGCCCAATGATCCAAAATCCTCCAAGACAACCCTAATGTTGCATGTCTGTGGGTCAATTTCACTTTCATTTCTAGTAACCAGTTAGCTTTCAATGGAATTGAACCGCTTGAGAAATCAGTGTCTTCTATAAGGAGATGAGTAACAATTACGTTTTCTCTGAGACCAAATTAGAATGAAAGAGAGCACGTTTCAATAAAAATAAGGAAAAACATTTTTACGAAAACTTGAGAATGATATAATACACATTGTGAAGGTTGTTTTGAATATTCTCCTCGATCCTGCTAGATAACGCTAATAAGCAGTGCTCAAATGCTACGTGGTAGTTTCATAATTAGAAACATTAGGTCCAGGGCTTAAAATAGGATCAAATCTACCGAAGTTTGAGATAAAGGCACAGACAGAGAATTTGAGTAGAGAAGAGTAGCAAAAAGAGGTTTTGAATTAAGACTGAATATTTAAATCTTTTCTAAAGGCTGATATTAACAATATATATATAGGCCTCCTATATATTATTGATATATAATATACTAAATATAACAGATTTACAAAAGGGTAACAACTTTAAAAAACAATAAAAACTGAATGATGAAGGTGAGAGGAATTGGAAGATTTCAAAGATAATGTTGGTAATTTCATGAGATTATTAAAATGTTAAATATTAAGAGAAATAGAAATATAATTGTGAGTGTAAGTATTTAAGTTTTTTAGTTTGTTTGGCTGATCCTTTGTTTTGATACAGTGTCTCACTAAGTCACGAAATTGCACAGGGCTGTGCTCAAAGTTGGGATCTTTTCAAATCATCCTCCCAGACCTCTGACATTACAAGTCTGTGCCACAGTGCCTTGCTTTTATCATTGAAAACTTTGGAGCATGTTATTAGTCTCTATTTTTTATTTCTCGGTTGCATATTACTACAGTTGTGGTATTAAATTTCTCATTAATTATGAGGTCAATTTATGAAATATATCATCTTTTTTGTTCATATTGAATTTTATGATCTACTTTTTGGATGCTTAGACATAATATTTATGTTTCAAATACACAAGAACACAAATATAATTCAAATTTCATTTTAATTTCATGAGTATATATTAATAATTAAATAATTAAATACATATTAAGTAAGGTAAATTTTTTGCCAGAATTAGAGGGAATAAGTAAGTTTTGATATCCTGATGTAATTAAAGGTTGCTTAAATATAATTAAAGCTTTTTGATATAAAGCTTACCAAATGAGTTATAGGACTATGTCAATGTACATTGTAGAAATTATGAGGAACCTATGTATGCAATGTGAGTAGGAAAACAACTATTAAATTTCTCCTTATTACGTTTTCTCCTCAGCAGTCAATGGATTATAATTAGGAGCAAATCAGTTGTGAACTGATATATTCTTATTATATATCTACATATATTTTACAACATATATACATATATAATTCAAAAATTCAAAGAGAACATACAATCAACCACTTTCGCTTATTTATGAACTAACCTAAAAGCCCATGACCTGACTGTCACTTACATCATAGCTCCTGTTTGCATGAAAGTTTACTTGTTCAACAAGCTGTGACAAGCTGAGGTTAGGGCAGATTAAATCAGAGTGGAATTAAACACAGGATGCGGTATATGCGCAGAATGCTGGCTTTCTTTATCCTAGGGTCATGAAAATATTATCCCATATTACTTCTAAAAGACTTAGGACTCAAGTGTGTCCAACCTGCAATCTGCTGACTTCGTGCCCTTGTTTTAAATTTAGAGTGAAGAGACTCCAAGTGGGGCCACGATTAAAATGAACTATATAATATATTTAAGGGTTAAAACTTTCCTTTTAAAAATTCTCATTATAACCTTAAAAATATCAAGGGCAAAAGAATGGCAGGTCACAGCTTGAACATGTCTGATTGCCCTTGATGCCAGATTTTGTTGTTCTTACTAATATTTGAAAATATCATTGTCACAGCATAACTTATCGAATAAACCCAACCTTCTGCACTGTCCCACAATGCCACCTTTGTAACAGACCACTCCCACTAAACTAGAGGCTTTTATCATTTTGATGTGTTTATTTTGATCTGTTTTGCAAAAAATTAGGAATATTATTGTCTTAAATAGAGTGGTATTTTAGTAAGTCTTAAAAACCAATAAACAAGGTTATTCCTGTAAGTTCCTCTAGTGTCTTTGTTATTTAAGGAAATTTTATTCTACATAAATTTAATATACACCTTCCACAAAATAAACAACTATTAGAATTTGGATTGTGATATTCCAACTTTTTAAATATTGAATCTTCCAATTCATGGATATGAATTTATTTATTAAGGTATTATTTACCTTCTCTCAATACTTTTTCACAAAAATTTCCATGTAGATGTCTTGCATGTGTTACTGAATTTATTTTAGTACTTTTCTTGTTATATATGCCATTAGGATTCTCTCTTTATTTCAGTTTTCAATTTCTTGATTTTAATATGTTGAAATGTATAATTACTAAACTTGCTTGACACATTCAATATTTTATTACTTACATTTCTGGAAACTTCCATATATAAAATCATTGTATGCAAACATATTAATAATATCTTAGTTATCAATGTCTCTTTTTCTCTTTTACTGATCTTAGTACACTGTATAAAGTTTTAAGACAACATTGACTAGGAAAGGAGATAATGGATATTTGACCAGATCTTAAAGAAAAAAAATTTAAATATTTCTTTAATGCCATGTTATTTGCTGAAAGTCATTCTGGATAATGTCAATTCCAATTAAGAAAATTTCCTTTCATTTGTAGTGTCTTGAAAACATTTTTTTTTCAACGAATAAATACTGAATTCTATTGAAAGTATTTCTGTGTCTTTTTGGCCTATCATAATATTTTTTTCTTTATTAATATGGTGAATTTCAATTTCATGTAGAAGTTTTATATCAGTTTGTGGTTAAGAATTTTCTGTGTTCAGTGTCTAAGTTTTAGTGTTTTGTGATCCCATAAAAAAGTTTGAAAATATTTTATTTTCAGAAAAAAAATCTACTCGAGAATAGAAGTTTTGTGTGTGTGCTTAATTCTGTGTGGAAAAGTCTATAATCATCTATTTGTTTTTATTAATTTATGGGAAATATCAGATTTTCTATTTTTACTTTTATCTTATTAGCTTTAGTTTACAGAATCTGCCATTTGTGAGATCAGAGAAAGTCTTGTCCAAAAATGGCAGTCGACATGTGGTAAAGTCAGAGGACCCAGAGGCCACTGTAACAGTAAGACAAGACGAGGGCACAGAATAAGAGGAAGCAGGATGCCGACCCAGCCCAAGGCGGAAGTCGGGAAGCTCACTGTAGAATTGCTGGTGTGAGTTCATGCTGGGGTGGGAGACAGATGTGCACAGCCCAGAGCATTCATTCAAGTTGGTTAAGCATGATTAATAGTCACAGTTATTAGCGATTTGTGTTTTTCCTGAAAAGTGTCTGCTCATTTCAGTTGTCCATTTTTGAAAGATTTTTCTATTTTGAAGGTGTCTAATTTTGCTGATTTCTATATACATTCTCGTTTCTAGACAGTAGTTCTCTGTCACGGGAGTGATTATAATTTGATATAATCCCATTTGTTGGTTGTTACGTCTTGTACAATTATCAAAACTTTTGTGCCTTACTCTTTTCAATTTCACAGAATATAGCATGGTATTTTACAGCCTATATTCATTGTAGCAATTATCTGAAACCATGCCTTTTTCTATGTCTTCCAGTAGCTGGTGTTCAAGTTTTTCTGCCTACTTATTTTCCTCATCATTTGTTATTCCTAAAATTACTTGTTTAAATACATTGAAGACTAGGAGGATATTTTTCTCCAGAGAACAGTTGCTGCTTACAAATGCAAGACTTCTGGGGAAAAAAAGTAATAATTTGAGAGTACCTTAGCTGCATTTTAATTCCAGAATCATTTGACTTCATGAGGAATTGCCTACTGCCCCTGAAAGATACTTTTGTAGTCAAGATCTGTGAAATTCTACCTTCAAAGCAGAGGAGTGTTGGTAGGAATACATTAGGTCCTGAATTTCAACTTTGTGCCCATAGTCACAAGAATTTGTCATAAATACTGTTCAATAATTCAAACCACAGAACTTTTAGCAAAAATATGAATGCATTAACAGGAAAAATTCTAGTCTCAATTTCCTGAAATTATGTCTTTTTTCTAAACCCCAACTCAGAAACTCTTTAATACATTGCTGGTTCTCTCATATCCTCAAGCATGTGTACTCAATATGTCACACATATTTCTTAGCATTTCTATGGGTAGTGTCTTCTGAATTCTCAGAAACAGAAATTATTAAAATATCTTGAATGGTCTTATACATCAGGTTGAAGAAACTAAAATGAGCATACTAGGCAATGAGAAACCATTGCCACAATAGTAAAGCCTGTAATTTGGGGAAAATTTTACATACATAAGTTTTGTAGAAAATAGATTCTCCAGTCAATAACCACGCAAGTAGTGGGCAAAAAAAGATAAAATCCATTTAACATTAAAGGAGACACTATAGATTTTTAAAAATTGATATAGTGAATCAGAATTTCAGGATTTTGTAAACTACACTATAAGAAATCAGAATATAGAACTAGCAAAAGGCAGGAAATCAATAGATTTTTTCATATATGTTACTTTTGTAATATTGGCATAAAAATCTCTGTAGCTATGTCAGCAAGCATTTACGAAAGATAACCTGAATTTTACCAGAGAACTTAAAACTAGATTCTTAGATATGAAAATTGCTTAAGAGACAGACATGGAGTGACAGATGTGGAGATGAACCTAATTTTAGGCAGAGCTGTGTCACTGAACAATCACAAAACAAGTTCTCCGCAGCACTGAGACTTTGCTAATACTGAATCCACTGGAAATGCATTCTAATCTCTGCTGACTCACAAAGAAATCAGAATTTGCAACTCTAAATAAATAAATTTAAATAAATATATGATTTATACAGATCATATAATCTGCTTGGCACATAAGTAAATAAAATGCATTAAACTCATTCACAGATCTTGAGAATTTTTTTACCTAAAGACGTATTTTAAATTCAGTGCTGCATTGAGAAATTATGCAGATTGACATCTTGGCCCTATCACGCCTGTTACTGTCTTCTTTCTATAGTTCACGTCATAACGATGTATATCAAACACTACCTTCTTCAAGGAACTCCAAACCCTCTTCTAGAGAATGGCAGCCGCTCTTTGAAAAAGATCATTCATTTTTTAAAAAGAGTAAATGACTTGCACAGTCGATAAGATGCTTTAATGCCAGTGATTGATGAAAACCTCAAATCTCTCAATACATTACTGATAAGACAGTAAATATGAGACAAATAATTTAAATATTTTGGGAACTTTGTGCATTTCAAAATAACAAAATAAGGGAGGTATTATTATCTTTATACAAAGAAAATAAAACTCTGAAATCATTAGCAAAAGAGATAATACATTTAAATTTACATTCTTAGATTATAATTAGGTATTGAATTTATTATTTGCATAATTAAAAATAACGCCAGCTATCCTAATAATTAATATCTTAAAAATGTAATCTAAAGGAGAGAGACTAGAATAATCCATGGATTTAAAAATTGTACAAGTGGGCATAAGCTCTGAGAAATGAATACAGTATCTACATGCAGTAATATTTTTACATAAAGTGCATATATCATATAAATTTTTACATGGTCACACAATGTGTGTTGCACATTAGATACACATGTCCTTATCACATTTATATCCTGCCACTTAAATAAAAAATACACGAGATTACTTGATGAAACAGGACCACACATTGACTGGAAAACTGAATTTTCATTCAAAATTGAACTTAATTGTCCTAATAATTATTTTTTTTCCTTGTTCCAGATAATCTACTAAACCATGAGGGAATAAAGATGAATGAGAACTCACATGTAGGCCAGAGGGGTATAAACACATGCTTGGTATAACTGACAGCCAGGTATTCTACCAGGACATTGCATTAAGACAGAGAAGAGAACACAAATGAAAGTGCTCAGGTGGCACAGAAGTCCAAGTCAGAACAAAGATTTCCGAGAGGAGGTAACATTCGGTCACACTTAAAAGCTGATGGGTTTACAATACTGTTGGCATGGAGTGGTCACCTCACCAGGAGAGACCCCGTGAGTGAAGACAGAGACGTGATCAGCATGATCCGAGTGAGGTCAAGAGTGACATCCATCAAATAAGCAGGAGGGGAGCTCACAGGGCTTCCTTATTCCCTGACATGACCTGTGGTCCAGTATAGTAACAAACACAATGACAATAAGCTTAGCAAAGCCAGAGGAAAATATGAGATCTAGCGGACCCGTGTATCTCAGATTTCGTAACTCTCTTAAGCTTAAATTCCAAACTCAACTTTTATCTATTGATATAAGCTCAAGAAAAAGCAAGAATGGGACAAATTACCTCCTCAAGTATCAGTTTTTATCTCTTGCAATTAGAGGACTGGCATTCTTGATTTCCAAATAGGCTTTGCTTGATAGCCACTTACTGCTGCTTCTCAGAGCTGGTGACCTGTTAGGAGTAACCATCTGTTTCCTCCAGATTTCAACTGTTGTCTTATATTGTACAATGACACCCAGTAAACAAATCTTCCCTCAGTCCTAACTCTCAGCATTTCAACTCTCTTCTTCTCTGTTTCACATAGATCCAAAATGATCTTGAGGCTAATGCAGTTCTTTTCTTTATCCTCTTGGAGTTTACTTTGGAGGATAAATCACAGTTTCTCGTGCCTTATGGCAGTGTGTCATTATAAAATATTTCATACCTGATGACCTTTGAGCATTTCTTATTCAAAGATTCATGAAAGCTTAGCATGAGGTATGTCTAATGATCCCTGTGTAAACACACTGAAAGCTCCCTCCTACAAAGGCACAGTCAGGTGGAAGACATATTTTCGACACTCTGTCTTCAATCTAAGCGTCACTGGCAGTGCCTGACAGGTCTCATTTGCTAAATAAAGTACAATGTGTCAATTTGAAATAAATGTAAATTATCACCTTTCTTCCTTGTTAATTAAGGCCTGATTAATGCAACACAAGCAGTTGTTGAGAATACAGTAAGAGAATGGCTTTTGTTGCAAAAACAAAACAAAATCTCTCAGATATAAATCATGGTCTGCCTCATCCATTGAACTTTGGCTTAGAAAGGTTATTTAGAATGATTTGTTTTAGTGGAACATGGACAGATGTTCACATCTCTGCCTCTTAATAAATGAATCCCAAGGAGTGGATAGAAAAAAGCTACTGATGCTTTAGAGAGAACAGCCAAGCCACACAATGACCTAGACTTCTAATAAATCACAAAGTACTAAATTCTGGTTTCAGTGTAACACAAAAATATACAAGAGTTTAACTCAAGAATTATGCATGTTATTTATAGACAGGATACATCTAAGAATACCTTGGTAGGTTAAAAGATCAAATTTTTACTTGGGATCAATTTGATATTTAGGGATATAGGAAATTAATTCTGGATGAATATAAAAGGTTACTGAGCAAAAATCAATAAGGACAATTTTATAAACACTGTCACTAAAAGAAAAATACTTAATTCATTGCATCCTTGAATTCCATTTGGACCATTATATAATTTCAAAGTAGCTCACCATGTCAAAACGTATGCATTTTGAGTTATGGAATTTTTGAAAATAAAGAGGAATGTGGAAACACCTAGGTTGATTGTTCCATGTTACAAAGGATAACATCAATTTAATAAAGAAAATTGATAGTTAGTGGAACACTCAAGTAAAGGATGCATTCTTCCAAACAAATACAATTTACTTGCTATTTTCTTCTAATTTTGATATCTTGTCCTCTCATAAATTTTTTTCTGTATCTGTTGAATTTCTAAACAGAAATTTCTGAGAACGTGTTCATAAATAAATGTATCATACCATTACTTCTAACACAGAATTATAAATGCAATGTTTAATAGTTTTCTTCAATCTTCATATTCATTGAATTCTTAGCTTAAAAATAGTTTTACATCAAAACACTATTTTCTATAGTTACATTTTACCAGATTTGGTCACAAATGCTTATATATATGGTTTAATTCCTGTGAATTATGATTATATAATTATGATCACAAAATATTTATGTATATAATTATGAGCACAATAGTAATAGAAGCAGGTATGTGTAAATTTAAAACTAGCAGAACATGTAGTAATACTTCAATTTCACAGTGCTCACGCTTCACAGGTGAAAAGTTTTTTAAATAGCATTCATCCATTTATTCAACAATTAATGAACTAAGAATGAGGAAAAAGATTGTGAAACCCTAGAGAGAATCAGTTCCAATGTTAAGTGATCTTTAAATACAATTACTATATACCGTAGCAACACCGAACACATTCTTACTATACCATTCCTGTCCTTTCTCTGAAAGCAGTCATGGCAACTTTATGCCAGCTGTAACTTTAGTCTCATCACATATAATTCTCCTAAGTATGCCATGAGGTGGAAAAGGATATTTACATTTTAACCATAATAACCTGAAGATCCAATGGAATTTAATCCATCTAGCTGAAGAGTTTAGAGAAGAAATAGAAAAGGCCCAATAATTCAAGAACTGTATTTCTTAGGAAGAAGATACTATATTATAATTATCTTTGCAAAACAGATACAATCCTACCAAACTCCAAAAGTTTTTATAGTACTAACTGGAAAAACATATACAGTAAATATTAGTATCTTTATTTTTCTCATTCCATTCTTAACCCTTACTTTGAAAAATTTACATTTCATTATACGTTGGCAGGTAAAAACTTGGTGTTAACCTGAGAATAAACAAACAGAGTGCAAAGGAAGTGGGAAAAAAATATAATGCAATAAATATCCAAGGTGTTAAGGCAAGAAGGAACAAAACAAATAGATTTTTCATAGTAGCCAGTTGTCCTAATGTGGCTGAGAATCTCTCTATTGAGGAGATGAAGAATGAAAGTTAAGAATCTCTTGAACAGGGGCTGGAGGAATGGCTCAGCAGTAAAAGCGCTTGCCTAGAAAGAACTAAGTCAAGAGCTAAGTACCTGTTTTCCGTTCCCCAATACCACACAAGCCAGGCATGGCGGTGCACACCTGTAATCCCAGCACTTCAGAGGCTGTGACAGGAGGACTGCAAGGAGTTCAGGACCAGCCTGGGCTATAGAGCAAGACTTAGTCTCAAAAACAAAAACAAAAACAAAAACAAAAACAAACAAAAAAACCAAACAAACTTGGACAAACAAAAGCAAAAACTGTGTGGCTCTTATCTATTATAATATATACTTACTCTGAACCTACTATATTTTCATAAGAGTAAAATGACATGTCCATTTGCTATAAAGTTCATATTATAACCATGAAATTGAAAGTAAGCCAAGATGTCTCTGTGAGAAACCAATGAGAATGAATCTGACTAGGACAAAAAAAACTTATATAGGATATGCACACACTAACTGTAAAAATGAACACACTATATCAATATAATACAACTATTTCTAGGCATTTTATCTCAGACATGACAGAATGATGTCTTGATAGGAAAAATCCAATCATTTATCATGCTTTCATAAGCCCATATAGTTTTTACAATAAAAAGGTGGGGGAAGTAGAACCCAAGAAGAGTCACAGTATTATGTAAGAAAAAATATAGTCAGCCTGCTGGAAATTGTGGGCAAGGTATTAAGAAAGGGAAAGCTGGCAAGCGAGAGTAGCATGCAAGTTATCAACAAAACTGAGCCAATACTGGCACTGCAAAAAGCGTAAGACTGACCCCTACAAAAGCTAACAAAGTAGAATTTTCAGGTTATGTGAGCTAGAAGAAGGTTCTATATGTCTGAGTTCTGGAAGCTACTGATAGCCAGACTCCGGAAGAGGAAAGAAAACCCTATGAACATATTTTGTACCCAGGTAAGACTCTAAGATGTTAAAACTGTAAAGGATCATGTCCAGTCATGCGGGACACCATAGTAATAGAAACAACAGTGAAATATACTAATTCTCATAAATATTGAAAAAAAGTATACCAGGATAAGAAAGAGTTCTCAGTGTTTTCATCTAGTATTTTTACAATTTGAAGTCTTCCATTTATATCTCTAAATTATTTAATTTTGCTTTTTGTGTAGGGTGAAATATAGGGACCTAGTTTTATTTTTTCATGTACATATCCAATTTGCCCAGAATGACTTACTAAAGAGATTGTCCTTTCCCCAATATATGATTTAACAGTCTTGTCAAAAATACACTGACTATAAGTTTATAAGTTTATATATCTGTTCTCTACTTTCATGCACTGATCTTTATACCTATTTTTACATTAATAGCATGACAGTCTGGATATCAAAGTTTTGACGTGTGTTTTAAAGTCAGAAACTGTGATGCCTCTAGCTTAGTTCATATTGCTCAAGAATGCTTTCAATATTCAAAGTGTTCTGTGGTTTCACAATCATTTTAAGGTATTTTTATATTGCCTTCAATAATGTCATTGGAGTTTTTTAATCAAACTTACATTGAAATTATAAATCACTTCGGATGGCATGAGAGTTTAATGAATAATATCAACTTATGAACATAGCTCTCTCTCCATTTGTTTGTATCTCTTTCAACATCTATTTTCATTGTTTTGTTATAGAAATATTCAACCTCCTTGAATATGTACTATTAGGTATTTTTGCAGCTATTGTAAAAAGGTCGTTTTATTAACTGCTATTCTGACGGTTGTCCTTTAACCTATACAAATGTTAGTGACTTCTTTCTGTTGACTTTATACCCTGAGACTTCATGCCATTCGTTGCGACATTTTTTTGAATAAGATTCCTGAAATACAGGCAACAAAAAAATTAATAACTGGGATCAAACTAAATCAAACAAACTCTGCAGAGCCAAAGAAATATCAGCATAATAATAAGTCAATGAACATAGTGGGAGAAAATATTTACAAACAATGCACCTGACAAGGAGTTTCTTAAAATATATAAAGAATACAAAACTTCAACAGCAAAATATTTAATAAAGCCACTGAGCAGATATTGATATCTATATACCTCTACATATACAAATAGACTTATTAAATATATTATTCAATAACATATAAACAACTCTTATAATTATAGAGATATGTATTAATATATTTTATAGAAATAAAAAGTGCTTATATTTATATTTACATACTATATGTAAATTTACATACACATTTATGTTTATTTATGAGTATATGAATAATATCTATATATGATATAAACATATATATGTATTGCTAATAGCAATAAGAAAAAATACGATTACTATCCACCAGAAAAATGTAAATCAAATATACAATGAACTATAAGTTCATTCCTCATGTTTTTTCATTAATAAAAGGATAAGTATTTAAAGGAAACAAAAGCTGCTGTAGTCCATGTGGTTTGGTATGTTTGCCTCTTAGTTTTCTTATGCTGAACCCTAAAAACTACTCTAATAGCCTTATAGGGCAGAGCTGTTAGAAAATTATTACTTCTTATGGATAGAGGCTTCAGGAATAGGATTAATGTCCTTCCAAGGTAGGTAAAAGAGAGCTCTTTAGACCCTCCCAGTATGGGAGAAATTTTTGTAGTAGAGAAACAGGACCTCACCAGACATTGATTCTGTTCGTACAATGTCAAAGAAGTTCCCAGCACCCAGGACTGTGAGGAAGAAATTTCTACTGTTTAGAAGCTATCCAACTTATGGTATCCTAATACAGAAGCTGAAAAAATTAACAGACAAACACAGTGTGGAATTTAAGATCCCATGGCTATAGCACAAAGGGAATGTGTTTGATGAAGTTACAGTGTGGCAAGGTTACATTTTTAAATAAATATTATAATATATACTATAAGTCAAATGAAGTAAGTTCAACGTCTTTGTGCCAAGATCAATTTCACATATGCATACACATACCCAGACTTAAGTATTAAGAAGAAAAAAATTTAAAAATCAAGATTGAGTTTATAAAAGTGCATAATCAGTCCAGAAGAAAGCATCAAAGAAGATAAATGTAAAAGAACAATTACAAAACAATGCCAGCATTGTTGATAACATGAACATATTAATAATTGTTGTAAATACGAATCATCCAAATACTTCAAATGAAAGATAGACCGAAATATTAAATCAAAAAGTGATACTTACCTTCAGGTTGTATTTAAGTCATTTGTGTATAAAGGCACAAATAATTTGCATACGAAAGTATAAAACAGATGTGCCATGCAGACATGAAGTATAAAAATACAGAGAAGAATCTGACAAATGAGACTTCCCAGAAGACAAAGAGATCATTCCATAAGTAAGTGCTTTATGATTCAGAAATACTATAAAAATACAAATGACTGAGCACTATGGACAAGGTTTCAAATAAATTAAACCAAACCAAACTAATTGAAGTAATAAACCTTAAATGATAAAGAGGTATTAATAATTCTGTCTAGCAACTGATAGAAAAATAGAAAACAGTGCAGCAAAGTTACAGGTGTGAACAGTGCTACAATTTAATCTTAACCAACACGTCTCACTAGAATACTCTCAAAGTTGTCAGACCCCCATGAGTATCGAACTCATCATCCAATAAGATAAACCACACATTAGAGCAGAAAGTTGCAAATCAAAGGGTGGAATTACAGCAGACTCTGCAGAAATTCAGAATATTATGCGGTATTATTTTGAACATGTATATTTTAAAAAGTTAGAGAATTGGGAAGAAACGGATGCTTTTCTAAAGGATGCAAAATAGCAATATTGAACAAAGAAGGCATTAAAAATCCGGAATAACCACAATATATACATAGAAATAGAAGCAATAATAAAAGGTCTACCTACAATTAAAGTCCAGGACCAAATGGATTCACAGAAGAATTTTTTTTAGGGTTTCAAACAATAAGTAACTCTAATACTTCTCAAACTGTTCCATGAAGTTGAAAGAAAAAAAAGTACTACCAAACTCATTTCTGGAGGCTAGCTTACTTAATCCCAAAACCAGAAAAAGACTTACCAGGAAGGAAAATTATAGACAAATATCCTTAATGTATATAGATGCAAAAGTTCTTAATAAGATTCTGGCAAATAGAATCCAGCAAGTAATCAGAAAGGTCACACACCATGATCAAGTGGACTTCATTCCTGAGATGGAAAGATGGTTCAATATACATAAGTCAATCAATGTAATACATCACATCAACAAAAGCAAAAAAAAAAAAAAACATAATCATCTCAATTGATGCAGAAAAAAGCCTTAGATAAAATTCAATACCCTTTCATGATTAAAAAAAAAACTGTGACAAAATAAAACAAATATAGAAGTGGCTTATCTCAAACTCATCGATGTCATATAAACCAAACCTACTGAAAATATCATAGTAAATGGAGAAAAGTTGAAAGCATTTCCCCTTAAATCAGGAACATGATAAGGCTGCCCACTCTCACCACTCTTATTCAACATAGTCCTTGAAACACTGGCCATACCAATATGGCAAGAAAGTAAAATAAAAGGAATATGCATTGGAAAGGAGGAAGTCAAATTATCCTTATTTGTAGATTAATATCTACATGGAAGACCCCAAAAGCTCCACTGTGAAACTCTTGAAATAATAAACAAATTCAGCCAAATTGCAGGCTACAAAATCAATACTAAAAATTCAATAGCTTTTCTCTATACTAGAAATGAACTCATTGGGAAAGAGCTCAGAAGAATAATTGCCTTCTCAATAGCCCAGAAAAAAAATTAAATACCTAGGAGTATACCTAACCAAGGAAGTGAAGGACTTATATAAAGAAAACTACATTACACTGAAGAAAGAAGTTGTAGATGACATCAGAAAATAAAAAGAGCTCCCCTGTTCTTGGATAGGCAGAATCAATATAGTCAAAATGATTATACTGCCAAAACTAATATACAGATTTAATGCATTTTCTACCAAAATACCAACAATTTTTTCACAGAAGTTGAAAAATTAATCCTTAAATTTATATGAAACCAAAGGAAACTTAGAATAACCAAAGCAATCTTTAGTATCAAGACTAAGGTAGGAGGCAATGCAATATCAGACCTCAAGTTGTACTATAAGCAATAATTGTAAAAACAATTGGGTAGTGGCACAAAAACAGCCAGATAGACCAGTGGAACAGAATTGAGGATGCAGAGACAAACTCACATACTCTCAGCTACCTAATCTTCAATAAAGGAGCCAAAATCATACGCTAGATAAAGGATAGCCTCTATAACAGATGGTGCTGGGAAAATTGGACATTCAAATGGAGAAAAATGAATATAGACACACACCTGTCATCATGCATCAAAATTAAATTACAATGGATCAACGACCTAGATATTAAAACTAAAACCCTGAACCTGCTGGTAGGCAAATTCGGCAAATATCTAAAAGATACAGGTGTAAGCAGGGAATTCCTTAAAGACACCCAAAGCAAAAGAAATAGCTCCAAGAATTAATAAATGTGATTATGTCAAATTAAAAAGTTTCTGCATCAACAATGTAAAAAGAGAAGCGATAGACTGGGAAAAATTATTTACCCTCAACACCTCAGATAGGGGGCTCATAACAAGAATATACAAGAACTGTAGAAAAGGAAGCAGCTCAAAATCAAAGGTCTAAATTGTGCAGAAGAAATGAATAGGCAGTTCTCATTTGAAGAAGTTCAAATGGCCAATAAATATATGAAAAGACCTTCAACATCTTTATCCATTAGAGAAATGCAAATCAAAACATCACTAAGATACCATCTAATTCCAAAGAGATTGGCATATATCAAGAACAAAAACAGCAATCCGTGGTGGTAAGGCTGCAGGGGGTGGGGTGGCGGTGTGGAAAGGAACCCTCCTGCACTGCTAGTGGGAATGTAATCTGGTACAGCCACTATGGAAAACAGTATGGAAGACTCACAAAAGACTGGACATAAATATCCTCTTTGATCCAGTGATACATCTTCTGGGAATTTTCCCAAAATTGTTAAAAACAACACATAACAGGGATACATGTATACCCATGTTCATAGCAGCACAACTAACAAAAGCTAAAATGTGGAAGACACCAAAATACCCACCAAAGGACCAATGGATACATAAATTCTGGTATTTATACACAATAGAATACTATTCATTTATAAAGACAGATAGGCTGGAGGCTTTTGTAGGTAAATGGATGAAACTTGAGACCAACATGCTCAGTAAAGTGAGTCAGAAGCAGAAGGTGAAATACCCAATGGTTTCTCTGATATGAGAAGCCCAGATCACAATTATTACATAGAACTTAATGTGGGAAGTGATGGGAACTTGAGAGAGGCAGAGGGAGAAGGAGGGTCAAATAGGGAGAAGGGAAGGATTTTGTAATTTTGCCACAATATGTATAGACAAAATACTCAAGTAAACTCTATGTACTGCACTTACACATATCAATAAAATGGGGAAAATATAGTTTCAAGTAAGGAACCAAATTCTTGCAGTGACATTTACTGAACCTCAAAATCTATGGATGATTTTAAAGAAAATAATCAAAACATTTCTCAAATATTTAGAAATTAGCAATCAGACTTCTAAACAACAATAGGCTTATAAAAACAGGCATTGAAAAAAGAAATATGAAATAGTCTAAAAAGAAAAATATAGTTTTTAAAATATTCTAGGCTATAGTCAGAAATGGTTAAAATAAGAACCATTCTTAACTTTAAATTTTATGTTAGAAAAAAGGCAAAGTAAATGATCCCATTTTTAAGCTTAATCTGTTTTAAAAAAAAGGAGCAAATCAAATTTGAATTAGAAAACAATAAAAAATAGTAGCTTAGCAATCAAAATACAAATGTGTAGAGATAACAAAGTGAGGTGTTCTGGAAAGGTTAATAAACGTGATATGCCAAGGCCCTAATGAAGCAAAGCAAATAACACGCAACTTGAACAATGAAACAAATGTCATTACTTTGAGCCTAAAGACATTAAATGTACCCAGCAATATGAACAACTACATACCGATAAACTTGACAATTTAGGTAAAATGGATTATTCTTTTAAAATAAAACTGTTCAAAACTGACTGAAGAAGAAATGAAAATGTTAATATTCTGTATCTAGTTTAAAATTTTAATTTGTGATCAAATTGTCAATATAAAGAAAAATATTAGCCCGGGTATATTCAAAAGTTCTATTTGGCTTTAGTAACTTTATTTTAGTTCAAATAGAAGGAGCTGGAAAGTGTATTCCTGGATTATTTTATGAGCCCACCCTAATTGTGATCCTAAACCTGAAAGATAGATGATGACTGAAAGTAATTATAGAATGATATTTCTCAAATATATATTTAAAAACATAACAACCATGACATTGCATTCACTATAAATAAAAACTGTACCAACATAAGCAAGGAGGTGTAAGAAATTATAACGCTACAAAAACAACAACAAACATGCAAGATGAGGGCCTCACATTTTTCTGCTGGATTTTATTTAGCTCTCTCAACACCAAAAGAATATGTCTAATCTATGCTGCTCTCCTATGTGGAGAACAAGGGCGACAGGGAGCAGAGCAGCGACACAGAGACCAGCCAGATGAGCCGGGCCCTTACCTCACAGGTTAAAATGCAGCCGTGGTGATAAAATCACATAACGTTGAGGTAGTTTGTAATGAAGCAATATTGTGGCATTAGTTGATTCAAATATCTGTCTTTATGATAATGCATACAGAATTTACATATAAATCCTAGAAAAATGAAAATACGCCCCATCCCTCCCTATCCTATATGGTTAATTCAATAAAAGGGTAAACGTATGATCAAGAAAACTAGAGAACCATAACTCTGAGCTTTGTCTTTTAAAATGACTAGAGTATAGGTACTTATTGACTATTCTTGATACCCTAACCTGTGCGTAATATTATTCAATTTCATCATAAAACTATATGGACTCCATTCTTCCTACACTATTCTGAGACTTTGTAAAATTACAGACCCTCATTCTCACCAATAAAAATATGTCTTTTTGAAGGGGTGGAGACATATCTCAATGATTAAGAGTGTTTGCCTTGCAGGTACAAGGTGCTAAATTCAATTCTCAAGCACTATATATTTTTTTAAAAAATTAGCTGACTGTGTCAGTTTGTAGCTATGATCCCAGCACTTCGGAGGTTGAAGAGTTCAACCTGAGTTCAAGACCAGCCTCGTCTACATAGTGGATTCAGGACTACTTTGAAATATAGTGGGAGAATGACCCTGTCTAAAAAAAATTAAAATATATATGTATGTACATCTTTCTATTCTAAAATCAGAATAAGTCCTAGATTTTCACTTACAGTATTTTATTTTCCCAATTAAATAACACGGCCCTAGGACTCTGCCCCATTGACTTGTTTAAACTCCTTAAAATCCTGGCATACTTCCCGCATCTTGGGAGTCACCATTATGTTAGTGAATTCATAAGCACAAATTCTCCTTTTCACCAGCTTCTTTATGTGTGGCACCAGGATATTTCATCCATAATACAACTACATTATGATAACTGAGTCTAGAATAACTGAATCCATTCATTGTATTTCACTTTGTAACAAGCTGTATCAAATATAGTAAAATGTAATAATTACCATTTTGTACTCCATAGGTTCCAAAGCCAAAACTTCAAGTAAGCCATGTAAGAATGTATTATCTTTGTTTCACAATGGCTGTAGCCTTAACTAGGAAAAGTCAAATGATTAAGAGAAACTCACAAAAGAACTCAACTTTGCCCATCTATCATGTTTTCCACACATATGCCTGGAATTTGATCTGCAGCTAAATGTTGAAAACAAGGGACTCTGTGAAGATTATCAATTAGAGTTGCACACGGTCTCTCTGAGTGAGCAAGGTGGCCTCATAATGTGCAGACTTAGTGTATGCAGGCTTCTTATAAAATTTCAACAGTTTATTTACATAGGTAGAAACTTCAGTCCTTTTATAACCTGAACACGGAAGTCACATAGTGTCACTTTCACTACATTCCGCTGTCTACAGTTGTGACAAAGCACATGTCAATTCCAAGACAGAATCTACTTTTTGGTGAAAGCAGTTCAGTACATCACTAGACATCTTTTAAAGCTCCACAGACACTATGGGAGTGGATTTAAAAAAACAAGAGTAGAAATTCCAGGTTGTAAGTGTAGTGGGGACAAATCCAATAGTTGGGGAGGCAGTCATATTTTGTATATGTACCTACAGTCACTTCCCCATGCCTAACTCCTCCTGGTCACATCTGAGAATAGCATATCAGATTCTCCAGGAGAGAAGCTCCGCTTTCTGTAAAAATTATGCCTTCCATGCACACTCAGTTCTGGAGAAAAACCTTCACTGAAACTTGGCCAATTGGTGTCTGTCCTAAGTTTCAATGTGAATCAATATAGTAGAGCTCATAGTTGTTGACTGGGATGCTGGCTTATATGAGTATATGAATTTTTCCCAGTCTATTGTTCAAATATGTTACTTTGGTAGCTTAAAAATGGTCGTATTAAAAGTATTTACACGTGGAAATTCCACAAGGCAGGACTTTTTTTTTTTCTTTTTCATTAGAACAGTACTACCAAAATCCACCACTCTTGGGGTGACTAATGTTATTACAAGTCCGAGGCTATCGGAATCCAGCAGCTATGTGGGTTAAGCAGAAAAAAAATTCTGTCAGCAACATGTAAGAGAAGAGAAGAAATACTGACAAAAATAAGAGACTAAACAATAACATTGAAACGAAAGTAAGCTGGAGATTTCAGTTCGATGACTCAGGCTAGCTCCTATCTCACTCAACTCACTGAAACATCTCTAAAATCCAATGGAAGATTGAAAATTCAACCAAAACTTTTGCTGGAAAACTTTTTAAAAGTTAAAAAATACCACTATGACATCGCTAGATCACATTTTATTTTGGCTATTGTTGTAGCATCTATCTGAATACATGTGAAATATCTATTCATTCATTTTATCGTCCAACAGAATGAAGGCAGAAATAGTGACAGACTTAGTCACTAAAATGACACTAGCGCCTAGGCTATTTATCAAGGACATGGTATGTACACAATACATATGAATAGAACACAGGAATTAATGAGAAAAAGACATTTTTATCATGGAAGAAGGGCTAATTGTTCTGGTACTCAATATTTCTGTTACTACTGGGTATGTTGGTGTTCCTCTATAAGCCTAGCACTCCGGGAGGCAAAGGAGGAGGGTGCAAGTGCGAGCTCAGCCTGGTGACTTAGCATATTAGCAAGATGCCATCTCAAATAAATAGCAAAAAGGACCTGAGTGTTTAACTCTATGGCTCAGTACAAAGAACTTGGGATCAGTTTCCAGCAGCATGCATGCACACACGCGAACACCGCCCGCCCCTCACACACACACACATTAAATTAAATTAAATTAGAAGGTAGTTGCTGTAGGAGGAAGAAGTTTGGTAACCGATAAGGGGTACATTTTGATATTACTGACTTAGAAATATAGAGTTTGGTGGAAATACACAAAAGATAGCCAACTCCACGAGTTTATCCTTTGAAGGGCATATTCAAAGACACACACATAGATGTGTACGATGGCCTTAGCTGCTGACTAAAAAGGACTGCTGGGCATTTCTTTGTTCATTGTTACTTTGTTTTTTAATCTATAAAGAGAAATTTTGGGAAAGTCACATCCACACAAACCTAGGTTTTTAATTTTGATCAATTAAAGAGAAAATACTTCTATAAATTACTATGAGAAAATATAGCTACCAGATGATTCACTGAGATAACTAAAAAATAAAGGAGCAAGAACACAAATTCAGAGAACTACTTGTTTTCAGTGAACTCTGAAGGAGATACAGCAACAGAATCTCTCATGCTGCCAATTGGACTTTATATAAATAGTTGTACAACGCTTTTTGGAACAGGCAATTTATTTGCCTCATGTGACAAGGTTAACACTTGCATCACTCATAACTTCACTTCCTGACAAAGAAATTATCAAAACCTGAAAAGAAGTGAAGTCCTCAAATCAAAGTGGAATATGCCATAATTCAGTCTTCTGTCCTTTATTAAGAAGACAAAAAAATTCTCTCCTACCAAGAAAAAATTAACCTATTGACTTTGAGTTATGTTTATGTTTTCTCTGCTTGATATCAGAAGAAAAGATATTATCAATTTCTACCTGATTTTTGCAAAATATTTCAAAAGAAATCTTCGCATAGAGCATTTTTCAACTTGAGTAAGTGAAGGATTATCTGGTGTTAAAATGCCAGAAGTTTTCTGAGAAATGTGTAAGTTTAATTATATATTGGTGGGCTTGTATTTTTCATACAAACCCAAAAGAGATAAGGAATAAGATAAATGTGAGGGTTTATTAAGCCTTGCTCATCCACAGCAGTGAAGAGAGAAAGGGAGGTGGTTTGTGGGATGTTGAGAGACTGCATTTTGCTTTGATCTTGTTCAGTGGCTTAGCTCAGGAGGAAGACCTTAACAACCGCATCCAAGAAAAAGCATGGGAGACTGTCAGTTAGACATCACATCAAAACAATGGCATCCATCCAATTATTTTACAGGAAGAGGGTTAGCAGAGACCCGAAGCCCTGAACACAGTTCAAACACCTTGCAGCTAGTTGAGCTGCTGCCACGGGGGAGACATAAGAAAATTATGGAGCAGATGAGAAAAGAGTGTGCTGTTTCTAGCTGCACTTCAGGTCCTCACTTCAGGATATCCCCCGGGGTGAGCTAATCTGAAACCAGGCAGGAATTTGCCCAGAGTAGATGCAGAAAAAGATCCAGTCTGAGGGAAAGCTTCTCTAGAAGCCTGGATCACAAATGGCTTCTACTCCCTCTGTTTTTTGAGTTGTATCAGACCTCCTGACCTATATATTTAGGAAGGCACGAAAAAGGAACATGAAGAGAGGTGGGATTCTATCCAGGGAGAATCTCTCACTTTCCTTCTTATACCCACAGGAGCAAGAAAGGCGCCCAGGAAGACAATAATAACTGTGGCATTTGTGAGGAAGGGTGATCTCTTACCTCCAACTTCATTTGAAAAGAGAGAATGAGTGAAATAAGTGATATTTTCACATAAGCAGAACTTTTAAATCCTTCCCTTAGCACGGCGGCCCACAAAATGATCCAATATGCACATTAACTGAATCTTTTCAATTGTACTTATTTTTTACTACAAACCAATGTCATGGCTGCATTGCTAATGTGACTGTAATTTTAAACAGTTCTAAGAGCCAGGAAGTAAGGAGTCGGTCTGGTTTCTTTGTGCCCTCATACTCACAAGGCCCTTCGTGGTAGGCCTTCCCACCCCCACAGGATGCTTCTTGTAACAGTACAGATATGCAGCGTATGCTGTTAGCCATTATCCTAATGCATGACTCCCTCCAACAGCTCTTTCTGTCCTTCTTAATTCTATTTCACCTCTCAAACAGCAAGATACAGACTATATTACTTCAAACAGAGACACTCCACCTCTTATATCCTTTCTGTTACCCACTATCACTCTGTTCCTAGCTTTATTATACAATAGTAAATGGCACCATCAAGAATAATGCAGGCTAAACTAGTATATCCCAAGCACTATGATAAACAGTTAGTTTAATCATCTAATCTTTACATCTCTGCGTCTCAATTACCATCGTTATCATCATAGATGTTGAATGACTGCCAAAGGCTACACAGTCAAAACTGACAGAATTTAATCACCCAACCCAGCTACATTTGACTCTAGAACTTACGCTGCTGGTAAGTATTCTATATTCTCTTTTGTAACTATTCTATATTCTCTTTTATAACTACATATTATAATTTCTGTTTATTTTCTTATCTGCACTAAATTACAACAAACTTTAATGCCTGAGCTGTGTCTTTGATATTTGATTTTCCAACACCTTGAAAATTACCTTGCCCAATAGGTGATCATTAAAATGTGTGAAGCGAAAGAGTACATGAATTATTCATATTCCATTTCTGGAGATGCCTATTGCTTCAACTATTCCATTACTAAGTGCCAAAGGGAAGTGGAGAGAACAAATGAGAAATAACTTAGGCAAAGGCAGCAGCATCCATTATCGAAGCTCATCTACGGAAGACCAGTATTTAGCACTTCCTCTGTGCACCTCACTTGGGGATTCTGCGTTGCCACGTTGGAACCCTCAGACAGCTCAGTTGATTTGCTTAAGCTCACACAGTCTCCACTCCTGATTCCTTCCCCCTCGTGATCACGATCACTCATCATTGCTGAAATTCTAAACTACATAGTCATAGCCCCTGACTTCACCCTATATTTTAGCCCCAAGTCAGGACATGGCCTAAAATAAAGGCTTACCTAGAACTACTTAGGCAGTAACAAACAGACAAACAAATAAAACTCTCATAAAAGAACATTTTCCAGAATTGTCATTATTTCACGATTATGCCAAAACAAAATAGCAAAGCCTGGTAAGGAAAAAAGTCCATCTAAGTGACCCGTGTAGTTGACTGCCTCACATGCAAAGCAAGTGATAAAAAGTAATCACAAGTACAGCCAGCCACCATTTAGTATGTTGGACTGGCACCACAAAAAAAAATAGATAAATGTCATTCAAATATTAAAATCTAGTGATGTCCTATATAATTTTGAAAATTTCATAAATTCATATTGAAAGTATAAGCAGAAATACGGTGGGGTAAATTCTAGGGAAAAAAGTCTTCTGAAGTTCTTGGACAGAACGAGGCAGAATCACTCATGAAAGTGCAAAAACTTGACCTCCTATCATCATAGATAAGTGATTTCCCTCAGTCATCCATGGTGAACACATAGGCATATGTTAACGTGCTATTTACTTTTCTCCTTCACTAGAAAGCAAACATTTTGAGATTGTGGCTATGGGCTGTCCTCAGGGCTCCTGTTCCCTCTACCCAAGGCCTTAGCGTCAGGTGCACAGCAGGCTCTCTGTAAGGGCGCTGCTATAAGGGTAAATCTTCCTTTTGAGAAGTGCCAAGGTATGAAGCAAAAATAAATTTCCAGTTAAAGGATTGAAAATAATTCGGAAAGAATGAAGGCAATAAGAGACACAGTAGAAGAAATTGAGAACATATATAATCAAGAAATCAGGATTTTCTTGGATATTTTTGTACAGAAAATCACGATAGTTTTGAATGCCAGTTATAATCTTTTTTTTTTCCAAAAGGAAGCCAATACAAAACAAACCAATTTCAAAGATTAAAATACTAAGGCTCATGTAAGGGTTCCAGCTCCAAGAGCCATTCGCGCACTATCATGGCTGCCACTCCCACACTTTAGGTCCAATAGAACACCCTCTTCCACCTTGACTATGGCTCAAAAGCTTTAGCTGTTTCAAGTGCACACTCTGACACACTTTCGTATTTTTAAATTAAAGCATGACTAATCTTTGCATACATAAATTTATTTATATCAGCAGCTGCTTAAATGGCTTCAATAAGAAAGGCCGATATTAAGCAGGGCAGGGTGATACATTTCAGGAATTTCACAAACTCCAGAGGCTGAAGAGGGGAGATCCTGAGTTCAACCTCTGCTTGGCCTGCATAGTGAGAATCTGTCTCCAATTATCAAAAAAGAAAAAGAAAGAAAGACAGACAGACAGACAGTAAGAAAGAAAGAAAAGAAACAAGCAAACACCCCCAAAAAATGAGAAAAGACAGTGTCAAAATTGTTCGCCTGTGTTGTGGAACACGGCTTTGGCCTCGCCTCAGACTCATCACAATGCCCTCCACCTGGATTGACTCCAACTTCTTCAGGTACCTGAGTTCATTATGGTGATTTTCATTTCAGGCCTTTGCGTTTACTTCCTGCTCTCCCTACACAGTACTGTCAGGTTATCATCACTAACTGCTCGGTATCTTTCAGGTCTCAGGAGGATTGTAATTCTACTGAGATGACTACCTTCTAGCCACCAGGGTAAGCTAGGTTCCGGCGTGCTTCTACACCCAAGTTCTTGTCCCTTAAGACCTTCTTTTGCTTTAACCATTGAGCATTTTATGTAGTTAGACCATGAACGTCACAGGAACATGGGGACATTCCCACAAAACCTTGTTCAATGTCAACCATATGACAGACGTTAAATGAATACATTAGTTCAACGAGTAAAACAACTAGATTAATATCAATTTCTAGAAAGCCTATTAGTTTGTTAATATTCTATGTATTTTTAAAAATGTACTCAAAGTGATGTTAGAACTCAGTATCTCAACATTCTATTAAAATTGTATATTTTCTATAAATTATATATTTTCTATATTTGAGACAAATGGATAAGTGTATACGTAATAATTTATAATGCTCATGAACTTTGTTGAATATATACTGACCCTTTTAGGTTATAATATCCTATTAATACCAACCTTGGGTCAATCTGGGCTATTTTTCCATGACCACCAATGACATCATCTGTTTGCCTATGGTCTGGGCCATGAGGAAAACAGTGACTCACTTTAAATGGCTTATCAAAAAATTAATTTCCATAACTTCACATAATTACTGGTTAGTGTTAAATCACACCATATTATATAGACTGTTCTAATCATGCTCTTCTCTGAAGACAGGTAAAAGTGAGTATTTCTACACCCTCCTGAGTGAGGTTCAGTGCTGCATTGGACTCTTGCCTAGCCATGGACCTGGGTAAACCTCTCAATATTAATAAACCAAATAGTTGATGGGCAGGCATGGGAATTATAAATATTTTCCTCACAGAACTACGAAGATTAAATGACATATAAAGAATAATGTTATAACTGAGGTTTATAGCAACAAAGAAAATGTTCAGTCAGTTTTATTAATCCTGAATCAACCAGTGATCAGCTATGACCTTTTGTTTTTATTTTTAGGTTTTGTATCAACACTCCAGTTTTCCCTGTACTGATAACTTTTCAGCTATCCTTCAGCAGTAAAGTTTTATTATCTTTTTAAAATGTAAGAATTTTTAAGTTATATGTTGTGTTTTATTTCCTTTAATGAATCTTGCATGTCTTCTCTGTGATTTACTATCGATTGCTAAAACAAATCACAAAAATTCTCCATGCAAAATAAACTAAAAGGATACAGGAGTCCACATCTTTGTGCTCAAGGATTTCTAAATTTGAATAAATCACATGATTTGTTATTTCTTTTCTATCTTGAGAATTTTGCAATGTGAAACAAGAGGAAACTATTTGTAAACGGTATTTTAGTTATTTTTAAAAAGTGAACTACATATCTAGTGTACAAAATAAGACAGGTCATTTATTTATTTAATTACTTATTACTTACTGATTTATTTTTGAGACAGGGTCTTACTCTGAATCTCAAGCTATTCCTGAACTCACTATGGAGCCCAGGCTAGTCTTGGACTCATGGCAATCCTCCTGTCTCAGCCTCCCCAGTGCTGGGATTACAGGCATGCACCACCACACCCAGCTTTATATGGTGCTGGAGAATCAAACTCTTACTTAGCACTTGACTCATCACTTGCTAAAAAAGCACTTTAACCACTGAGCCATTCCTTCAACCCAGGTCATTTATTTGTATGTACATCTGATTTTCTGTGTTTCTTTTTATTGTCTTACATAAAAGAGCAGTGTTTAAGAGATAATTATCTCCCAAGGAAGAGATATCTTTAACTTAAATGAAAATCTCTTTTTCAGTTGAGACATACATATCAGTTTTCAGATGATGAAGTTACGTTTTTTTTCTTCATACTGATTTAAAATTAGAAACAGATTATGTACAAGAGAAATATTGCTTCTCAGTGTGACTCACACTAAAATTACCCAAATCTAAAGTACCACTCCTACAAGGATTAAGCATTAGTCCTCTAGTATTTGAACTTGAAACAAAATATTTTTCACAATCTATAATTTTCTCTCCATATCCCTTTAGAAAACTTAGTAGTCTGCACACACTTGGGCGAATTAAATATTTTATGAAGATGCAACTTAGTGAGGAAGAAGAGAGAGAACATTAAGTGCCCTCATGATCCCTACCACAACAGAACTAGGCTGCTTGCTTAGTCTACCTACAGTGGTTATTTTCTCCCAAAAACCTAGAACTGAGAATTGTTACATATAATAATGTCTTATGATACAGTTCAATTACTTTGATTTCATCAGCTATTGAAATAGGTGGATGATAATCGAGTTTCCCTGGCTTGCCTATCTTATGCCAATTCTGTGATCTGAGCAAAACCAAGACTCATCCTTTTCTGTGTTATTCCTCTGGATTCCTACTGCCCTTTTGATTGGGTCAAGGCGAAATATGCATCAAGATGTTAACTAATAAAATTCAATTCACTTAAGTATAGGCATTGGAGTTGGACTCAAATTCCTGCCCTCACAAGACACAGAAGCTTGGGAAATTAATTCAAACTTTTGGAAGTTCTTTTGGAAGTTCTGTAGGAGCAGAGCATATCAGACTTTCATTTATAATATTTCCATAAAAGTAAAGTAGTGTTTTAAAATTGTCTAACACATATCAGAAATGCAATAAATACTTCATATATAACTCATCTGCTAATTTTGTCAGTAAATTTACAAGACAGGTTTTTTGATAAACAATAGCTTTAAAAAGTGGACCATTGTTTTTCCATAAATAATTTATTGTATCATGATGTGAGTATAATCTGCTCACTTTTACACTAAGTATATCAGTAAAAATTACAGAATGCATTTGCTCATTGTTAAGAATCACTAAAAATGTAAAAATGTAGTATAGCCCCAAGAGAATGATGTGTTTCCATTGCTTCCCAGTCAGTCTAGAATGTTGGCTACAATTTGATCATGCTGCTATTTTGGAGTTTTCTCCCTGTTTTCCTCTTCTGTGAAGCTCACCTCCTACTTAGAACTTAGTCATTTCCCAGCTATCAACCCCCTGAGCACCTGTCCACCCTGGTGTACACTGAGGAGCAATTAAACATTCAAATCTTTCAATATTTGTCCTTGGAGTCCCGATACACCCTTTTTCCCCTTTAAACTTAGTCTTTTTTTTAAAAGTAGACTTGGAGTAGTTCTAACATTTAGTAGTTTATCTTCAAGGAAGAATGCACATTGACCAAAATCTTTTGTTATTTTGTGGATTAAATTTTATGCTCGTGAGTATGAAACTCCATAGACAGCGTAGTTTTGAGTACAGATGGGATTAGCAGTACAGCATCAGAACCTAGTTTCTCATGTCTCTCTTTGGCTTTATGCTCAGACTGTACTCTAAACTACTGATAGCTGCCTTGTGATAGTGAAAATATTAGTAATCTGGCTCCTAGGAGGGCACAAGGAGGAGGAGGAAGAGAAAGAGGATGAAGAAGAAATAAGAAAATGACAAGGAGCAAACATAAAAGGAGATCTTAAGAAGCCCACATTTATTATAGCACTTATGATTTCTATTATATAAATATCCCCATCATGATCAATTTCAGGCTACTAGCATGATGCCTTTAAGTACAGAGTTGGTGCGAAAATCAGCTCTCTTGAGCCACCATTACAGGACAGCTCTAACACCCCTCTGGTGTGCAGCGTGAAAATTCACATTCCCACATCAAGTTTAGAAAAGCAGAGTCTCCTCTGGTAGAACAAAAAGAAAACATATTTTTCCCAGAAATCTTCCATTAATATTTGACAACATCTTATGGGATCCGATTGGTTTACATACCCTTCCTGATGCCATTTCTGTAAGAATGAAGTGTACTTCACTGGCTCAAGCTAGTTCACGTTACACTCTGATCTTTGACCCATGCCAGCCCCCAAAATGTCCTCATCTTTTTGAAGCGGAGCAACATACTCATTAAGAAACAAAAAGACTGTTAATATTTAGGAAGCAAAGTAAATATATACATATATATTTACTTTCTAAAGAATATTAATAGTATATATGCACTATATAATATATTACAAATATATGCAAGTATATATATATATTATGTACATATGGTCAGTTAGATATAATTTTATATATAAAATGATGCTGGAGAAGAAACAATAACAAAAATCCATTAAAACACATAAAAGAATAATAATTTAGATTAAAACAGTAAGTCTCCAAATATTTGCAGTGTCTCACAGACACATTTTGTTTTTATCCTCCTCCAGTCGATACTGCCCGGCATGGATTTGACTTAATAGTAAGTGCTTAATACATGTTCATTATGCAATAAAGTATTTTTCACTGGATATATTAGTAATGTCAAAAGTTTTATTACATCAATGACTTCTTATTGTTAAATTTCCCCTTGAATTTTGGTACATGAGCCAGGTCCATGTTAGTGGTCATAGTTTTTCTAATACTTAGAGTAATAGAGTAACTCATCCTCCAAAGTGAATTCCACACCATTATAGTAAATGTTCGTGTGTGTGCTGCTCTGCCAAAGTACCAGTATGTTTTTTTGTCTTTTCTTGTCTGAATTACCATAGTAGCTAATTATAATGCAGTTTTAATAGAATCTATTTTAAAAGGATTTTTACTCCTTCAGACATATGACTAGTGTTTCATGCAATCATGTTGCACAGTGGTCAGTCATACATGTTGGGGAAAATCAAGATCAACGGGTAGATACTTGTGTGTTCACCCACTGGCCACAGGTACTGCTCCAGTATCGGAGGTCATTCGTGAGGGCTTTTGTTTCTAAGTGTGAAGGACTGGAAATAAAATAGAAGTATTGTAATCACATAAGCGTCTTGTTTTATTTCATCCTTATATACCTTTGTTTATAAATATTAAAATAGCATCTAGATTATTTTTTGCCTAATGTCCTGTGAATTTTTTTTGGTGGACTATGTGAAGATTAATAGCAGCCTGCAATAATCTGTTGTCCTTTGTGAAAAAAAAAAAATGCTGCTGTTCCTGGAAAGAAATAATTGGTACGTAGCTTATAGAGTCAACGTTTGAATTTAATGGAGCATATAGGGGTGGTATTTCTCACGAAGGAGGCATATTATCCGTTTAAACAGCTTTCAGTCTTGCACATAAATTAGGCCTTCGACAAGCTTCGGAAAGAGAGAAGCCACACAGTAATGAATTTACATGCTTGCATGTTTCTAACAAAGAAACTGTCTCTTCAGGAAAGAAGAGAAGATTCACTGTCTCTTTTACATTTGGAAATCTGAAATTAATTATTGACTTTTCCATATTGTTTGTGACCACTTTCTTTGCCCATTTATTGAAAATGTATATATGGTAATTGTTTTACAGGAGCTCATAAAACTCAGTCTGCAAACGATATAATATATGACCAACTTACTGCTTATGCCCTTCAGATGAAGAGCTAAACTTAGCACAAATGAAATGCACACTTTGTCAAGGACTTTTCTTAAAGCATAAGAGAGAGAGTTCTACCATGTGTCTATAGTGAACTTCTCAAATAACTGCAATTGAAAAAATAATTTTATATTTTTCTCAAAAATATTTCCCTTTATAAAAAAACTAATTTGGATGGGTTTCTACATTCCACCTTATGAACATGTTGAAACAAAAACAACTCAATAATCTGTAGAATATGAAACTACTCTCACACGAAAGAAATGCAATTTTATCATAATCTCTTATTAGTCTGACTTTTCTCTGCACACTTCACTTTTTGCCTCACTGGGAAAAAAAATAAAAGCAATACTACTACAATTGGATGAGAAAGCTGTAGCACTGAATAATTTAAGTACACTCTTTAGATAACTATGTTCCTTTTGAAGGAATCCTTCTCTTACAATTCTTTGTTCTTCTTTGTGTCTTTCCAAAGCCGGATGTATGTAGTAAGGGAGTTGGGGAGGCTTATTTTACTTACAGAAAGGTATGGTTGAGAGGGGCCTATGAGTGTACGATAAATATGTGAAAAATTTTCCACTAGGAGCAGTGTGTTTCTAGTAGTTATTAAAACTGTGTGTTTCATCCCAACTTGCTCTCACCTCAAACCTACAAGCGACCACGAACCTCAAGTAACTACAAGGCTGAAGCTCTACTGGCCTGATTAAAATTTCTTCCTGAAATTCATCCTCTCTGGCTGGCTATTTTTTCTTTCTTTTTGTGCTTTGTTTGTTTATTTAGCAAACTAAATTTCCACCCTCCACCCTCCTGTTTTTTTTTTTTTAATTGTCTTTATTTTGAGACAGGCTTTAACTCACTAAGTTGCCCCAGCCAGTCTAGAACTTACACTCATCCTGCCTCAACCTCCAAATCTCCATAGCACTAAGACTATAGATAGGTGCCACCATGTCCACCCCAGCCTATTTTAATCTAGATATAAATATATATCTAACTATGGACTCAATCCATCCTACCTGCTCGTCTATTGTAGCAATTACAGTTGTGAACAGCTCTCTAGAGCAGATTTTAAAACAAACAATCAAACAAAACCTCTTGCTATTATCCCAGCCCAGTGGTGCAGGCCTGTAATTGCAGCATTTGGGGGAAAGTGAGGCAGGAATATCTCAAGTTTGAGCCTAGCCTGGGCAACTTATTAACTTACCAAGGTTCTGTCTCAAATAAACAATAAAAAGTGACTGGGATGTGGTTAGGGTAAAGGCCCTGGGTTCAATTCCCAATGCCAAAAGAAAACAGGGAAAAACATTCCTCTTACCTCTTTTCTCCTCAGCAAAATAAGCAGTGAATTTTTCTCTACTGTAGCTCCCCGGCATGATAATGCATGTTTTAACATCAATGATCCATTTTATTTTCTAACAGTCATGGAATCTTTTCAGCTGAGTTTGGTGCCATCTCATCTTTGGATCTTTGGTGATCATTGGAAAACTCTGCAAAGCAGTGTTCAATTACTCCATGCCCATTGTGACCAGATCAGTTGGCCTTTCCCAATGACTGGGCTTCATCAAGGTCCTAAGACTCGCTGTAAGACTTTTCCTTTTCTGGCTAGTTTCTCCTCTCCAGCACTTATATGAGGTGCTTTCATCTAAAGATTGATGTTAACCACAAACCAGTTTCCAACTCACCTTCTATATTCACCTTCACCTCTCCTCAGCACTCATCAGAAACATTTTCATTGTTCCACAATATGTGGACTGACACTGTCTGAGGAGCAACATCAGCCCCATCCATCGCATTTTCTCTCAGATACAGCGGCCCACATGTGGGTACCAACTATGATATGTATGTACAACAATTTAGCTATTGCAGCTATTGTACATCAAAAATACATACTGATGAAAGCTCTAACTCTTGAAAAAATAAATGAATAAAAAGACTTTTAAAAAGAAGCTTAAGCTACAAAGATTCTTGATATCATTTATGAATATGAGAATCAAATTTACCAGGGAATGGAGGAAATTTCTAGAAAAAGTGGCTTGTCCATCTTTATGAAACTTGCTTTTCAAATATTGAAACTGAGTGCATTATCTGACTTGCAGCAAAAGACAGATGACACAAAACAACTGATTCTACCAATGAGAAGAGACTCTCCCCTTTAGTGTTATAATATTAAAAAAAAACTTTTTCATGAATATCCCATCTAAGTAAGAATCACAAGTGAGCAAACTTATATAATATACATATATACAGATATATACACACACAGTACCATGTGGATGCTTGTACTGTTTCATATTTGCTATGCTATTATAAACAAATAATTCTACCAGTCATCGTGCAAGTTTGTGTGGGCTGCAACTCATATCTCCTCCACGCCAATCCAAGCAATACTTCCATAAACAGCACAGAATATGGGTTTTAGCATTTGCTTACAGTAGTAGTATTTTTGCAGGTAAATAATGTGATCATTATGTTATTAGATGATTTTCAGACAATGTTCAAATATTTCATACATACAAAAAATCGAATGTTTTCTCCTACGGCACACACGCTTTCACTCATACTTAAAGAGCCTTCTTCTAAGTATTTCTGACTATCGCTGGACTCCCATTCATCCCTATTTGTTCTGTAGTGTTTGTGTCTGTATCAGATCCGATCTTATCTCTCAGGTCCACCCTCTCTCTCTTTCTATGGGGGAGCAGCAAAAAGGGAGAGGAAAGAGTTTATAATTTTGACTATATATATATATATATATATATATATATATATATATATGCATAAAACACTCAAATTCAACGTCGACAGTGTGTATTGCATGTATACATATCAACAAAATGGGAAAAAAATTAAAGAAGAAAGTCCGCCCGACCTGGTTAGTTCTATTCTGTCTTCCCATAGAGCCTGTGAGGGCCTCGCCTCTTCCGCTAGCACACTGCCTATACTCCATGAGAGTAAGGTTCCTTTCAGTGTTGTCCTCATTTATATGTTCCCATCGATTTTATAAGCCCTGGTTCTCCTATTAGGAAGTGGCTTCCCTTTTTCAGCTCTTTCCAAACTACACAAAAGCTAAGTGATTTTTGCTCTCATCTTCAAACACCAGGTTAGAAATGAAGCTGGAAAGATAAAGAATATATATGAAAGGCAGAAGGGCTAGCGATCTGGTTAAAGGTAACGTGCAGTGGAGTAAGGTTAAATTATTCAGGAAGGTGCCAGAACACATCTGTAAGCTCTTCAAACCTGAAAGTGTGTGTTATTGACAGAAAGATAGCCATTTCCTTCTTGAAGAGTCGTGCTCACACCCTGCATCATACCCACCGAAGCACATAGCCTCTTGGTCTGCAATTTTGTTTTCTAGAGATCCTTCCATCCCATTAGAATCACTGTTTTAAGGCTTCAGCTGTGAAAAAGCTTTGAAGGATCCTCTGAGGATGAGATAATCAAATCAAACAAATATAAATCAGAGCAGAGATATGCCAATTTTAAGCTCGAAGTCATAGATTATAAAAAGACTTAAACTGGATCCTCATTGTCCGGTTTATCAAATTCCCAGGGTTTATTTTCTGGAGTATCCCAGAAAAATAGTCACTGAGAGACAGTGGGACACACAAGCTCAGAGTTGCAGAGACATGAGTTTAAATCTTCAGGCCATAGCTACTAAATTATACTGCTAAATTGTTTTGTTTGTTTGTTGTTCTTTTCTTTTTTCTTTCCAATTTTTAATCCCTGAGCCTCAGTTCCTCATGTGTAAAATAGAGATGACACTCTCTTAAAGCATTACTGTGCTGTGAGGACTTGTGAAAATCTAGCTAGAGTTTGGCAGCATATCTGCCTCCCCCCACGCCCCCACACTCTCCACTCCCCTGTAACAGGCATACAATGACTGTCAGCTATTTAAGCTGTCTTGACACTTCCCATCCCCTGACTCTCCTCTACCATAGGCTTCAGTTCTGCTGCTGAACATTTTGTGTGTCAGGGCTTCAAGGTTTCTAGGAGATAAAAGTTGTACAAGCAATATATTAGAAGAGAAGTAGCAAATGCTTTTAAAAGTCTGCAAAGTAGCCTTTATTCCTTCAAACAACAAAGAACTTTCTTTTTTAAAGAGCTACAAACTGAAAGACAAGCCTGCTATGTCAGCCCACTATCATGCAGGTGACCCGAGAGGGCAGTCAGTAGCTGTGATGGCACTGCTGTTACTACCTTTTCCCTCCTCAGGGTTCCGGATGCTCCTGCAGGAGAGGCCTTCATATTGTTGGATTCTCACTCATCACTGTCTGTTTCTCAACTATTGTGTCTAGTTTTTAGCTCCAGTCTCTCTGAAAAAAAAAAAAATGCTATCAAATAGTTCTGAAGCGTGACTGAATGGATTCTACCACAGACAAAGATAGCCTGAAATTTCTAGGAAATTACAATTTATATCTAAATTATCATTGTATATAGATGTCCATTTCTTATTTCACAGCAATACTGTTACAGATAGGGACCAGTACCCAAACAACTCAATATTCTTGGCTTTTCTTACCTCTTCTACAGAAGCAGAGTGTGGGACTATCTCTAAGGTACTGCGGCACGTCTTTCATGATCCATTGTCTGTGGGATTATTGCTCCAGTGGGTAGGAGAGTTGTGGGAATAGGCTAAGGACACAGTGAGGGACAGAGCTGAGGAGACTTGTCCTGAAATGCCTCCTCATGCAGAACTCCACTGTGTGAGCTCAAAGCTCCTCCCTTGGTTTGTGTTCTAATTCAGAACTCAGGTAACTTGGAGAAATTACCTGGTTTCTCCCCAGCGGGCAGTTTCTTCTCTCGGGAATGAAAGCAACAGGATATCCTCAAGGAAATGAGAGTCCCTAAAAGTGGAATGGAAAAGGAACGAAAGTTGGCCTCAGAATATCTAGGACAATCCTCTCAAGTGGATTTCAGAAGGAAAAGAAACTAAGTGAACTAGTTGCCAGGACAACCTGCTGTTGGGGAGGTGGGAGGTTGGGGCAAGGAAATGAGTGACCTGTGGTTACATCTGCTCCTGCCCCTGTCCCTGGCAGTCTTCCATGAGGTCAAAGGCTGTTTGGAGTGTGACCCCAAATTTGCAGAGGATGTTAGGATCTTGATGAGAGATATAGTACCCACTGATGTCCCTGGCCGAACTCACTTGCTCGAACACCACTTTAAGGAGATCATCCACGAAAGCTTCAAGGTCTCCCACGGGGACAAGATGCTTCGGGTGCTGGGTGAGGGAAGCTTGAGTTCCTGAGAACTTGGAGAGGCCAAAGGAGAAGGGGAGCTGGGAAGAGAATGCCCGGGTTGACGCAATTTCCTCCTCACATGTAATTATTCTACTACATATACAACTCCTCTTCCTTTATAGCCGTTTCAAAAGTTGTCAAGTTGAGAATCTGGCTGAAGGAGGAATTTCATAAACTGGGCAACGAAACATGGAAAGGTGAGCGACGGTTATATTGTCAAACGTCACCAATGGCCAAGCAAATCTGATGACATTTGGCTGCAGTAAACAAGCAAAAAAACTAGAACTGAATTTTAAAAGGAAGGGGTATCCTACCCTCTAAATCCCTTCCATTTCTTCTTAGGTGCCTTTATTTTTCAAGGCAAGCTTCTCAAAATTCGCCAAAACCTAGAATCCAAAGTCAAAGAAACACTAAAGGGCTTCTCTGAAGTTGGTAATGATTTTTTTTAATCTAACACCGAAATTTAATGAAGGGAACAAATCTGAGGGGTAAGAAGCAGAATAAAATAACACTGATTTAGAATGGGTATAAGGGTAGCTGAGATTTAACAGATAAAAATATGGTATAGGTGTAAATATGGTAACCCATAAATTCTAAGCTCATTAGAACTTTTCTGATTCTCTTTTAGCATGTTCTGAAGATTGTGGTGAGTACAGTATAGCCTGTTTTCCCACGTCCTTTGCTCTTTATAACTTTTGTATCCCTCTCATAATACACTGAGAGCTAAGATTTTAGATCTGTGGTTACATGGGAGGGAATGTTAATAATATCTGGTGAAATCTGTCACACGATATCTTGGGCATCCCACAAATGTAAGATGTGCTCAACAACTCCATAATTTTCAATCTATTGGCCCAACATAATCTAAGACATTGTTTATCTTAGTTCTTAGAATCAACATACGATAGTTTGACTGTTCCAGAAACTCAACTAGTAGAAAAAGAAATAATTCAGAGGAAAAATAACCTGAGAGTTCTGGGGATGCCTGTGATCTGAGCCACCTGAAATGTACTCCATGCTTGATGTCCGATTTATGCCCCGCCCCCATGACTATTTTCTCTTTATCAGTTGTGACGGAAGGCCCTGTCCTTGATTGTTGGACCTGTCTTCGCCTCACTACCCGGTGCTTCAAGGGAGAGTATTGCGGAGGTGACATAGATGGTGGGGTGGCAATTCAAAGGGCCAGGAATCAAGGTTATAGGTTCTTATTCACCGAGTTACTCAATGATTATTTGTTGAGTATTTGTTGAGTTCATATTTATGTACAGAATAAGAGTTAAAATCTGGACACATTTGTACCAGCATAAATAATTTAGTGTATGGGGTTTGCTGAAGGGCTCAAAAATGAAAAGTGAGCTATAGGTAAAGAACTTAGGCTATGAGCAGCTAGGAAAACTGATTTGCAAAACCTACAGATCTAACAATAATACAAGTTGAAAGAATCAAAGCCAGTGATGGAATAGTGAACAAATCAAAATATTTGAAGAGTCTATTCAGAGGATAGAGCCTTAAATAGTATTTTTCTTCTCCAAATCTCACTTTCTCTTTTCCTCTTTCTCCTTCTAGAAGACAATCCAAGGAAGGCTGAGGGTCGAGAGATTATACTATTTTTGATTTTGCTGACAGAAATTGTAATATTGGCAAGCGCTGTGTTACTGTGAGTTTTTCTTTCTCCCAATAAGCAACAGGCCAAGCATTGTTTTGAGGGAAGATCACTAAAACTTTCTCTTTTCCCTTGGGGAAAAAAAAGGGGGGGGGGCAAAAAGTCATTTAGAAATCTGGGCTATGATGTTGACAAGAATTAAATAAATGGAAGTTTTATAGGGTAATATTGGGAATATAAATAAAGGAGGAAATGTATCCAGGAAAGAAGATAACACTATATAATTGTTTTAAATTGGGAAGCCACCATCACTGAAGCTGGAATTATGTACTCTCTCTACTCTAGATTCTATGTTTGCATCTCTCACAAGAGGCAAATGAAGACATTGCAAAGGTCAATAAGGAAATATGTGGAGAAGAAAGTTGAAGAGTTTGTGCAGGTGACAGATAAAGAGAAGAACACACCGTTAGAGCCTGGAAAGTAAACACAGACGCTCAAAACTGGAAATCTTTTGTGATTCTCTCAAGCATGGACTCTGAGGAGAAAACCGGGACTTGAGTTCTTTGTGGTCAAAGAGTTGAAATATTTTAAAACTAAAATAGATCTTAGTGTTTCTCAAGTGAAGATTCTTGCTGATAGCCTGAGGAAATGACAACGATGAGAAGGCAAATGTTTTGCCTGGAGTTACCCAGAAAATGACACTGATATTACCCAGTTAATGACACCGATATGCCGCAATGAACACCAAAGGTGACACACTGCAAGATAATACAGAACGCATCGTTAGTAACACTTGTGCATGGCTGTAATTAGGACAACTTTGTATTTCTAAGACTTATTTTTTTCTCTCATTGTTCCATTACTGTTTCTAAATATATCACTAGGTGTACTGTGGATAACTTGTCTTAATATATAATATTTAATATTTATCAAGAGATCACACCTACAGTTCACAGAACATACAGTCCAAATTATTAATCCTGAGTAACCGAGTTTATCTTTTTCTCCTCAATCTCTGTTCCAGGGGAAAATTGGATATTGACTTTATTGACTTGTTTCCTTCTCACATATTTTAACCTAGTTGTACTTCCCCCACCAACCTTATGAGCAAAAATACTTTCATCTCCATGTTAGGGATGAGGAAACACTACTAGCTCCTAAGCAAGATCACATAGTACTGATCATGGCTGAGACAAACCCCTCCGATGTCAGACTCACACGTATCAAAACCATCTGATTGCTATTGACAGCTATACAGGCATAACTTAATGTTAGATAATTGAAGAGATAAAAGTGGGTTACTTGTCTTAGCCTATTCTCGATTGCAAGGAGTGAGAGTCAACTTCGAGTTACTGAAACAAAAAGCAACACCTATGTGAACTTAGAAAAGGACAGGTTTACTTTGGTTCGCAGTTGGCTCAGAGGCAGAAACAGCACAATGGAAAGACATGGTGGAAGAAAGCTCTTCCGCTTATAGTAGCCAGGGAGCAAGGAACAAAAGACGTAATAAGAACACCTATTTCAGGTCAAGCCCATGTGACCTCCCAGGCCGCAGGGCCTCACCTCCAAACATAGGGTCTTAATGGGACATTGTAGATCTAAACCATAACTTTCTGATCCTAGTCCCCAAAAGGCTCAGGTCCACCTCATTCTACAAATTAGATTTGATCAATCTCTAAGAGTTAACAAGTTCTTAATAGCTCCAGTATTGTGAAAAGTTCAAATCCAAAGTGTTCTCTCTGTGACTCATGGCAAACTCTTACTGTGAAACCCTAAAAAATAAATAAATAAACAAACAAGCAAGCAAAACTAAGTTAAGTATTTCCAATACACAATGGGAAAGAGTAAAGATTTTCATTCTAAAAGAAGAGCAGAATAGAATGAAATTGAACCAAAGCAAGACCAAAACCCAACAAGGCAAATACTATTTCCTTTAACCATGTGTCTAGCTAGCATTCATGCCAGGTTATATAGTCCGATGTGAATTTCCAACCCCTTGGGTAGCATGTACCTACTGCCTTACTAACTTCAGCCCACAAGCCTCTCGTGTACGCTGGCTCTACCATAGGTGGTTTTCCTTAGCAAACATTCCACTTAACTGACACATTACAGAGGGCCTCCATTGCACGTTTTGGCTTGATTTCCACAGGTTCATATACTTCCTTTTCAGAGGCACATGGCTTGACCTCCCAGGGCTTCTCCTGATATCTAGTTGAAAAGTTTCCATGACCTCATAATTTTACATTCTGCATACATGTAAAGCTAGCACAACATGGATGAGGTCAGCGTCTGTACCAGCTTGTGAGCAAAGCCCTCTTGGATCTTAGCTGCCAAGGCCTCGAAGTGCCTGCCTACAGGGGTGAGCATTGTGAGATGAATCCCAAGAAACTAATTCTCTATGAGCTCCTTCTCAAACAGAGAGCCTGGGGCTCTTTTCTCAAGTGAAATTTTCACTGTGTTGCACTCTTGAGCCTACAAAGCATGGAGTATTGCTGACTCCAGGGATACCGCCAATCTATCTTTCCTATTTTCTCCTGATGCAAAATATATGACTTCTTCTTTAGCCCGAAAAGAAGGAAGAAAAAACAGACCTTATTAATTCTAAAATTCATGAACTTTCCACTCTATTTCCTTATTCTGGAAGGGTATTTCAGAAGAGAAGCACCACAGTTTTTTAGCATAAAAGAGTTCCAGAAGTTCTGATTTGGTAATGGGCAGAAGCATTTGTAAGTTTCTCACACATGGTAATCCTCTGAGGGCATGCTTGTTGTCGTTGCCATATTAACAAGATACTGAGTGAATGAGGATTTACTCGGTGGGCACCTGAACTGCTTATATCTCTCAGATGATAAATTTGAAATTCACGATAAAGATTCCCAGATGACAGTGCTATGGCACATCAAGTAATTTCCAGTGATTTTGCTTTCATCTCTTTTCAAATCTTACTGATACTTATGAACTTCATTCTTGTTCAATTAAATTTCTATTTTTTTTTAATTTTTGTATTAATAATTATATAAATAGAATAATAAATTCATTACATTTTGTTAGTAAAATATTCTCCTCTAGATATGTGTATTTGTTTATTTACTATATATTTAATGTATATATGTTTTGATATACATGTACTTAGTGAAATTATTGCTGTAATAAAGCCAACTATATATATCATCTTGTTCATTCTCTCTCATCTGCTATTTCATTCTGAACATCTAATCTAAAAAACTTTGTTAACAATTTAGGTCACATGTTTCATTATTTTTACTTAAGCCTAAACACATAAGTGAATAGACACACATGAATACACACAAATATATTTATGCATAATTTTTTGGAATTAAAAATCATGGACACTTAGCAACATGTTTTTTTCCCCACATTTTATCGCTATGTATATGTGCAAAATTCAAGGTTTACAATGAGGTTGGGCATTTTGTGCACATTCGTATCTTGTCAGGGTGACAAGGGCTTTCCCACTCTCCTTTTGTCCCTCCCCCTACCCACCATTCCCTCCCTCCTCCCCCATTCTATCCCCCTCTTTCACTTTGTCTTTCGTCTTAAGTTCCAAAGGAGTTGTGATCATGTTGGTTTTTATACTGAGATACTCTACAGAGTTGATAAATCTAGTCTTTTGAGCAAAGTGTAGTGGTGTGGGCCTGTAATTCCAGTACTCTGAGAGACTATGACTTAGTAGGGCCCTTCTTCAAAACATAAAGAAATGGTTGGGGTGCAGCTCACTGAAGGCCCTTGGTTCCATTGCCAGGACCACAAAAATAAAGAAATAAAACGTAAGCAAGCAAATAAATAAATAAAACCTAGTCCTTCAGAAAGGATTCTGGTGTGCAAAGGTTTTTGAACAACAATGCTTCTTGAGCTGGCCAAATCTCAAATCCCCTATTAAAAATTATAATATTTCAAAATGTCAGATTAATTGTCCTCAGTAACATAAGCTATTTGTTTTTTGTCCTAGGTTATAAATAAGGCTATCCACAAAACGAAAAAGAATACTCTTTGGAAAACAAATGGAAAATACCACAAGAAGAAAATCTAACTTCCTCCCTCCAGAGAGCATGCTCAGCTCTGTTATTGTATTATTTTCCCACATAAAATTTTATATAGCTGATGTAATAAAAGAAAATAGAAATGCAGAAAAGAAATAAATGTACCAAAAATAAAACAAATAAATAAAATCACTAGCGATATATATATATACATATATATATATATATATGAATGTTGAAAATAATAAATTGCACTAAAAAGAAGCTAAAATTAAGAAACAATAATAAGGGTGTTTTTTTTTAAATAAGGTCATTGCCAAGGTCATTGTTACACACACACGTGTGCGCGCGCAAATAAAAATTTTATATATTTTTTCTGAGATAGTAAAGTGTGATTCTTACAGTATAAAAATAAAATACATAGCAGAAATAGTATGATGATTTCATTCTATGTTTGAAGGTAGAAATAGGATAAAACCCCATTGATTAGAAAGAAGTAACTAACCAAAATAAAAAAGAAACAAAGCTCGGGACAAATAATAATTTCAATTAAAATAAATATGAATAAAATAAATATATTAGAAAATTAGAATATAAGATTGGATAAATAACTATTACACTGCATATGCTTTAATCTAATTATAATCTACTTCTATAAGATAAATCTAAAACAACAAAAGCTTATTATGACAATAAATGAAACAGCTAATTCTAATGAAAATAAAAAAGATATGACATTGTTGACAAAATTATGATAGGTTAAACCGAAAGCAAGTAAGAAGGAAGAATGGTATGATTAAAATGATAGATAGCCTGGCAGCATAGCAGTTAAAGCACATGCCAAGCAAGCACAAGGCCCTCAGTACCATGTTCAAGGGGTGTGGTGGCCCACGTCTATAATCCCAGTACTCAGGAGGATGATGCAGAAGGATTGCCGTGAGTTTGAGGCCAGCCTGGGCACCATGATGAGTTCAGAACTAGCCTGGACTACACAGCAAAACCTTACCTCAAACAACAACAACAACAACAAACTAGGCACTTTATAATGAAATAGAAATTTATGAAACTAAAAATAAATTTAAGAAACAACAAAATGTTGACACATTCGCCATAAGCAAGATAGACAAGTTTAACATATTTCTTTTAGTATCTAGTAAATCTAAGGAAAGGATGTTAAAAGATAATAGATTTATAGATCGCGATGAACAACCTTAAACATAATGTATTGAATCCTGTATCTAACTAACCAACAAATTTTTCTTCTTTCTAATACACACAGAGCATGTGTAATACTTAACGATGTTGATGGGTTGGCCAACACTAGCCTGCCTTCCCTTGTCTGCATTGATGTCTCCCTGGACACATGGCTAGACTACATTTCTGGTCCCTTTCATGACTGCTGACCCCTGACCAACAAAATTTGGGAACAAGTGATGAAATCATTTCCAAGCTTGACACACAGAAATTTACAAACTAATTCTCTAATATTTTTTCCTGTGTGAGGTTGAGCTTTTGATACACAGGAGTGTCTTAGAATATTGAACATGATTCTTATCTAGAGCATATGTTTTGGATTTCTGGTAACTAAATCCTTAATTCATTAAGTGTTTGAGGTTGTAGAGCTAGCATTAACTTATGTAAACAGAGGCCAAGAAAAATTGAACTTCTAAGAAATATTATAAAGAATGATTATTCAGACCATGGGTAATAAAATTAAAAATTAATAGCAAAGAATAAAAATATTTCATATATTTGGAAACTAAAAGCCTTATTTCTAAATAATTCATGAATTAAAGATGAAACTACAAAGCCAATTATTAAATTCTTAAAAATAAACAACAATGGATATATTACCAATCAAACCTTGGAAATTGTGCCTAATATATGCATTTGAGAATATAACTTTCTAATCGTATGTCAAAAAGATAAAATTACATCAAAATTAAACCAAGAATGTAAACTGAACAATTAGAAGAAGAATAATGTAAACTCAAGGAACTTACAAAGAGGGAAAATTAGATTATATCATAAATAAAATATAAAGCAGAAAATATAGAAATAACTAACACCAAATACTAATTAGAAAAGTTTTTGTCTGCATTGAACACTACATTTAAAAAAATTTTAAAAAGAGCAAAACTACATATGGAGAAAACCTTAAAAACAAAAATATTGCCAAGTTATTTAAAATTTGAATGATAGTATATTTTTAGTAAAAGTATATTACAAATATTGACATAGGAATAATAACAACAATACTCTTCAAAGAATTTAAAAACTAAAAAAAAATACAACTATTGAAAGCAAATTCCTGCTTATGGAAAAGCTATCCAATGTATTAGCTGATTTTACCTAAAGGATTAAACCAATTTTCTGTCAATTTCTCTCCAACTCCTGGTTATACACTTGGTAGAAAATACAAGAGAACAAGTGCATGTAATAGAAAGACCTTAATCTCAGTTTTGAAAACACTAAGAATGGAATTTTTTTTTTTTTTTAGAATAGCAAAGAATGTCATACCTTCACTTTTTGGGTTTGCATATATGAACACATCAAGAAGATCAAAGCTAACAAAGTACATTTCAATGACTCAGACCAGATAAATAACAAAGCTGTAAACAAAATAAAAAACACTCAGGGAAATAATTGAAGATTGAATATTAAAGATCACATCTTAGTAAAAAAAAACTGATGGTAATAATGGCAATTATAATAATAAACATATCTAGTGATCATATGCTTAGTGAAATGAATCAGCTACAAAGGGTTAAATACTGTATGTTTTGTCTAATGTGCAAAAAACAAACCATGAAAAGTAACAAGAGATGGAAGAAAGTAAGAAGATGGATTTTGTGGAGAGGGGAAGAGGAGGGTGGGAAGGGGGAAGGGAAGTAAAAATTACCCAAATGTGATATGAAAATACATCAATTTCTTAAGCTGATTCTTATTATTATTATACATCAAAAATAAAAGCCAATAAAATAATGAAAATGAAGGAATAACTTTGCAGTATTACAGTACCAGAAATACAACATGCTATTTGTAAACTTACCACTTTAAAGTCCATTATTTGAGATGCGGTCTTGAGTTGAATTTCCTTTGGACTTAGATGGTAGTTTTCAAGTGGGTAATTCAGCTATCTGCTCAAATTGCTGCAACTGCATTTATATTATGAATTTAGGAGCTTGGGTTTATCATTTGTCAAAACAGGAGAATAGGCTTGTTGATTTAGAGTTTGTGTTTTCAACACAATAAAATGAATATGATTTATTTAGACTATGTTCATCCACTCAGAAAGGCCGAATGGTATTAATGTTTTTCGAACGTAAGCTCTATACAAAATTAATTGATTTAATTCTGACTTAAGCTTTAGCTAGTTATTAGTATAACAAAACAAAAACCTGTAAAAATATCAATCTAATGAGCAAGTGCTCAGCCAAAATCACATTTATACCAATGAAGAAATGATACAAGCCATAATATTACCGGAGAAAACGCTCTTTAAGAATTAACTCATGCTCCAAAAGCACAATGTCAACTCCGTTGTAGAATTAGTTAATAATATTTTTAAGGATATACAAATTATTTGGAAATATATATCTGTTTGACTTGGATTTTGGCTGCAATAAATTTTGCTCTATTTTGTTTACAGATTGTAACAAGAACATATTATTGGAAAAATTATAGAGGGAGAAAGAAGAACAGAAAGTGAAAAAGGAGAGTAAAGCTTCTATGAGCTGGATGGAGGATCCAGACCGTTGGTTGCCCCAGACTGATAAAATTTTGGAGTTTCCATGTTTTTTGGAAATATTTTCTTATAAATGTAAATTCTCAGTATTTTTTAATCAGGAAACAATACGTATCAGTGAGTTTTTCAATAGATTTTGGCGTGTGAAAATTTAATAGTTTAGTTTTATCCAAATGGATGCTAGCTGGCCTAATTAAGGTATCAGGACTTCAGTTATTAGAACATTAGAAAAAGCTAACAAGATCAAATAACATTTGGGTCAATGCTGGAAGTTTGTTAACTTCTAATTATTAGTATTCTTTCTGGGACTGGAGAAATGGCACAGCGGTTAAAGCGCTTGCCTAGCACATACAAGGCTCTGCATTCAACTCCCTAGCACCACATGAACTGGGTGTGCTAGTACAGGCTATAATGCCAGCATCCAGGAGGCTGAGGCAAGAGGATTGTCATGAGTGGAAGGCTAGCATGAGCTACACAGTTGAGTTCAGGACCAGCCTGAACTACAGAGAAAGACACTGCCTCAAAAAATATTTTTATTTCTTTTTACCATCAGCACACGTTTTGTTTTCGTCCCCCAAATTATATTATTAATGCATTTGTGATACATAACAACCACTTTCACTCTGAGGAATGGGTACACATACACATCCTATCTTCATCATTTTCATTTTCCTCCTTCCTCTTCCCCGTCCCTCTTCCCCCTCTCCACAAAATCTATCTTCCATTTCCCACTTTTTTCTCTTATTTGACTCTTTTATGTATTTATACTTTGGTTGCTCATATTAGAGAAGCAATGTAATATTTAAGCTTCTGTGTCTGATTCATTCTGCTATGTATAGTATCAATAGGTTTGAGATACATCCATTTTCTGACAAATGACTCATTTTTTCTCTCTGAAGGTATACTTCATTTTGTTATTACATATAACACATTCTCTCTATCCATTCATCTGTTGATGGACGTGTTGACAGCTCTCAGGGTTTTATCTTTGTTTTGGAAAGATACCCAGAAGAGGTACAGCTGGCTGAAGTGGACTGTGTTTTCTCTAATCATATTCCCTTAAGTCGTGAGTGGGAGGGAGGTTGTACCTTCTTGCATGTAAGATCATGCTTTATATTATGGTTTCTATGGCTGTACCTGCAGTCTTTTCAAGAATATTAAGAACACTTCTCTCTCTCTCTTCTTCCTCAACTTACTCAGATTGTCTACTACTCTCAGTGGAAGCCTCTACATCCTGCATCAACAAAAATAACCCCTCAGACCTCTATGCCATACTTCTTAGAAAACTCTATCTTCCTTGGCTATTTTTTAGCTTTTCTCCTCTCAATTTATACTCTGCAAGATCCTTTGCCTCCTTATAATTTCTTTCCAAGCACCTTACATCACGAATAAGTCAGAATTCCAACTTCACATCTGAGGTCTTTTCTCTTGCCGGCACTGGATCCATGGACACCACATACCACTCAGAATAAGGAAGTTTTAAAAATATTCTCGATGTAGTCTTAAAACCTGTCTCTTTCTTCATTCTACCAAGCATTCTTTAATTAGCATTGGTTTTTATGGCTAAGTCTTTCTTAAATAGCCTGGGCTGCTGCCACCAATGTGGTCTGACATTACTTGCTCTGTTGCTCTCTATTGCAATCGACCAGTAAATCTCTTCAACCTTCAAAACTGATGTTCTTCAAAACATACGTCTAAACTTCTCTCTTCTCCCAAATCATTTTTGAGATGTTTATGTAAAAGTGGTCACCCTCAATCTTTGGGATCTGCTACAATTAAGATGCTTCTATGGCCTTGTTCATGAATGACTGTTATCTTGGTTTTGCCTACCACTTTCCCGGATATGAACCTTCTGGGTAGGAACTCTGCTGTGTCTGTCTTCATCTCCACAGCGTATAGCGATCACAGAGCTTTGCAGCCGTGGAAGTGGCACTTAGAGAAGTTTCTTCTGAGCCCTTAGATTAGGTTAGCATTTCAAACAAAACCACAGCCTTGTCCACTCTTTCTTGACTTTAGAAGAATTAAGGAATAATATGGAACTGTGAGTTGATGTCTGACTCCAAGGAATCAGAAATCATCTCTAATGCTTTTTTTTTTCAGAAGCATACCTACTCCCAGAGCTCAAATAGTAATCTAGCACAGAGTAGATGAAAAAAAGCATAATTATATCAATGAATGCTTTGACAATTGCTATCAGTTGGAATTAGTCTGCTGTAGTCATTGTTAACTCTACCTACAGATGTTACTTCGCTGTTACTTCCTGTAGGCTGTTCAAATCTTTAAAATCCTTGTCAGTCTGATGACCAGCAACCCATGAAATGAACAACCACCTTCACATTGTTTGCAGGTAACACTTAAACTTCACATCAGAATAAAAATAAATACAGGAAGCTCTGGGGCAAGATACTGGTGAGCTTTGGCTTTTCTAATTTCAAGATGCACATTTTTATTTTTCAACTAACCTAAAACTAGATTTAATGTCAAGACTTAGGTTAGGGACAATTGTTACAGCAAACACCAGAGAGAACAGAAGCAGACGTCTAAAGAACCAATGACATTTTCTTCCGCTTCATCTCAAGAAGTCTGCTACACTTTTGGTCTTTAGGTTTGCATCTCCACATGTACCACTGCTAAATCTGCAGGGTGACTTGGTGCTTTGGTGAACATCTTCCACTTAGAGAAAAATAAATACAAACTCTCCAATCAAAGGACCATACAGTCAGGTAGGCACGTTTGTCTTGCATCCACTTTAGACCATTACAGGGCTTTCTGAGAGGGGATGGCTCTTGAAACACTCGAAGCCTTCACCTAATGAGGCTTCATCAATCTCCTGATGAGGTGGCCCTCCGTGATTTCTGCTGAAAGCACTAATAAGTCCAGGCTCTTCAGGATTTACAATTCACGTGGCCTCTTTCATCCTCACTCTCTTTATCTTACTAATGGTGTCAGAAAATGTTCCACAGGATTTTCCAGCAAATAAAACACTTCCTAGTTTTACATTCGGCACTTTTGAGTCACTTTCAAGCCAGTGAGACATCATTGATAAAGTTGTTGTTTCTATAACTAACAACCAGTCTAGGCTATGAAAATAGTCAAAAGAAAGTTTTTTTTAAAAGAATGATTAAGTGTTAAACAGAATTTGTGATAGATGCAACGCTTATTAAAACTTACCAAGTACTCCTAAAATTCAGTAATATTCCCAGAAAAGAAATGTAAGAAAAAAGTTACGGTCATTATCTCAGAATGGCATAGTCTACAAGTCATTATTATTTTCTCATTTTCACCCATTGGTATTTCTGACTTTTCTATTAAGAGCCCATATTTTACTTATATTGTAGAAAAGGCCTTTTTTTTTTTTTTTAGTGTAAGAGCAAAAAGACTCCTACAGTAAACACATCATTGCACAATTTGTTCAATGGGCTAATTTAGTCAAATATTTAGCTATGGAGAAGACTGTATATACTTAACTGTAACAAATCTAATGTTGATTACATTTCTTCCCTGGATAATGAAATTGGATTTAACATTTCTTGTGTGTTCTTCAAATTTGGCAAATATATTTTATTTTAAAAGTTATTATGTTAAAATACTTTCTATGTCTCCATATAATTAATTTAATACTTTATGAAAGGCGTCAAGGGGATTTCAATACAGTGGTGCATTTTAAAAATAAGCACGGCAAATTAAAATTATAAATATGGAAGTACCAGCGTGTGTGTCTATCATTTATCACCAGACAAAAGACTGAAAGTTGAAGCATCTTGATTGTGAGCACTGGGGTCAGCTCAGGCCTCACAGGTTCCTGGTCACAGAGCACAGAAGGCGCACAACCCAACCCTCATTTGGTCTATTTGCTACTCACTCACTACCCTACTTTCTGTCACCTGTCTTTTTTCTTCATCTTGTTACCAGAGCCCCATCATGGTCCTCGTATCTCAAAGGTATTTCTATGTACTTTCTGTTGTAACAGCATTGTCTGGCAGAAATATAATGTAAGCTACATAAACTGTCTAACATTTTAATTTTTTGTCGTAACAACAGTAAGAAAAATAAAAAGCCAAGCACATGCTAACTGATCCCACACTCAGGAGACCAAGGCAGGAGGATTACATGAGCCCAGGAGTGTGAAGACAGCCTCGGCAAGAGACTAAGATTACAAGAGCTTATTAAAAAGAAGAAGAAGAAAAGTAAAATTGACTTATAACACATTTTTTAAAAGTACCTATGTTAATACATTTTTAACCTGCAGTCTATGAAAAATTACTAAAGAGCTATGATTTTTGTTTCAGAACTACAGTAAGTCTTCAAAATCTACTTCCGTACTTCTAGTACAATTCAATTTAATGTTTGACTAGAAATATTCTACTTTATTGAATATACTACAAAATATACAACTGCAAAGTAAACCAGAAGTCAGCCATACTTAAATGTTAGCAATCACTAAATCTTACATAAAGTTTTAGATTTAAATTTGCTTCTTAGAGTGTATAGCTCAGTGATAAAGTGCTTGTCTCACGTGATTGCGGCCTTGGAATTTATCTGCAGCACTGCAAAAAGAACAATATATAAATTTACCTTTCATTTTAAAAATTAAATTTACTCTTAAATCATCAAAATTTTAAATAAAATAAAACATACTGTTTGTCTACTGTATTAGCTGCAGCTTACATACTTAAGTAGACTCCAGTAGCTTGTGGCAGAGGTTTAAATCCCCACAATGTTTCTGCTTCAGACTTTCAATTAAAGCATGATTATTTTTGCAATATTCTTATGGATTAACCCTCAGATCTGGTCTATATGCCCCAGCCTAAAAGTGACCCAAAGAACTTACGCCTTCTGCACAGGAAATATCCGGGTCTAAACATCCTCAGTGCATACACAAACATAAAACTAATTCAGATGTATCTTTTTCTAATGATGACTTCTAGTATGCAATGGCTTTGTGTTTCAAAAAAATGTCTACTGTACTACAAATATACATGGGAATAATTTTAAAAGATGAATACAATTTTTAAAAATCTAAATAGAAATCTATCCTTATGATTGCAAATGAAAACAGAAATGGCTAACTTTTGAGAGATCTACACTCTATTATAAAACAATGTTTTAGTCATTAAGTCACCAGCCCAGAATGAGTCAATGGAAGGAACCTAAAGCAGTTGATACTGAGAGTCACTTATTGTTCGTATTTGGGATTATATTTGAATTTTTTTCTTCTCTTCAGTTGATCCTCAGGTTTACATTATGTCTTTTAAAAATGTTCTATATGGCTTTTCTTGGGGAAGAAAAGTACTAGTTTCATTTTCCTTTGCAGTGATGGATGAAAGAGTTCTGGACAAATATTCTTATATGTTGATTTCTTTACATAAGGTTTCTCAGTAAAAATATAAAATTTCCATGAACTTTTCAGTTTTATGGGAGAAAAGATTTGTTTGATATGGTTATAAGAATACTAGGGGGCACATCCTCTTCAGATTAAAAAAAAGTATATGGAAAATGGAAGGTTTTATATTTAAATTTTGCATTGTTTTCTTTTGATATATTCATAATTGTATCCATTTTGTGCTCCTTTTATGCATAATGTATATATGACCTAGAGAGAACCACATGCCCAAGAACCTAAAACAAATGAGTTTCTACAGTTTGAATGTGAGTCATTTTTATGTGAATCTGAGCAGGTCAGGATTGTTTGCTTAGAATGTTATTTTCTTCATCATTTTTTAAATTTATAAGTCATTTAAACAGCACTGTCATAGAACGGTCATGCAAAACATGAATGTAAATCACATATACTTTTAATTTATTTCAACCCTATATTTAAAAAGCTCTTTTCAAAGAAACCAAATAAGATTGGCATATGTCATAAACCTTCACGTTAGAGTGAGATATTTCATCCTTTTACAAATTAAAACATTGTAATTTGGTGTGTATTTTATACTTATGGCTCTTTTCAATTCAGACCAGCCACATTTCAATCATTCACCATCTACACATGACAAGCAGTCACCACATAACGGGAAGAGACAGAAGCAACAGTCACAGAGAATTAGAAGTAGTTTGTGGAATTTAGGTCAATTTGTGAAGGAAATTGAAACTCAGGATCGGGGCAAGATTATTTGCAGGCACTTCTTCAATTTTAAAATTGTTTGTTACTAATTTCTTAACACTGGAAAATTCATACATTTTCCTCTATTCAAATGTATGATTTTTCCACTGTTGAGAAATTTGCAGGATTAATCTTTGTGACTTAAAGAATAACCTTATTTTATAGCACAGTTCAGGAAGACTCAGGATATACTACAGCGATATTTACAAAAAATATATCCACAAGCTATTCTGCCATCATATTCTGGCACACTGTTGGCCTGTGTGATATTTTTCTCTAGGTTCAATGGTGCACATCAAGCTAACAATCACAGTTTATTCTCTACTGTACTGTGGGATTAATGGGGTAGCTCATATTTCAATCAGTCATAGGTTGCTTCTCGATGAGTCTTCGTGCCTTAGCACAATATATTCATAGAACTTTAACTTCTTACATTCGTTTTTTTAATCTATGCTCCTTTCTGTATTTTTAACAAAAGGTTTTATGTGAACATTGTTAATAGATTTAATAAATCATTCAATAATGTATTTTAACAGATCTATTTGCTTAGCTCTGTATGAGTCCTTTTGATGTGAAATTAGCAATAACAATTGTAAAAGTAATAACTGTATTTTTCTGTTCAAATCCTCGAATGTCAAAAAGTACCTACCTGCTCTTTTCACCACAGAGAATATTTTCCTATTTCCTTCTACCTATAACAATTTGCAATTTGGAGTAAAATGGATAATCATTTTAACGCCTGCTCGATTATAAGTTCTTTAGTAAATGAGATGATGCTCTTCTCATTTTCCTATTTTATGAAAACTACCAAAGAACTTGCATACAATAGATGTTCCATAAAAATATGGACAAGAATCACCGAAAGATTGCGACCTCATTACTAGTCTAATAAATGGGCTCTTCCGACTGAACCAACACATGTCGTAATAGTTAAATCAGCCATCATATTAGAGTGTAATAGGAACCTATAAGGGTAACTTTCTTCTAGATGCTCACACATTAGCTGCAATACTTTAATTTCATTTAAAGAAAAGTAAATGATATACGGTAGGTACAGTGAAGAACCCCATTGTGAAAACAAGGAACCTGGTACTGAAAGGAAAAGTACTTGTTTTACAGAAATAATGAGTCAAGGTTCAAACATACATGGGTCTGCTGTTAAGACTAGAGTTCTGAGCTGTAGAGCAGTATTGGCTCCAGACACTGGAGAGTGTGGGATTCTTAGGTAAGGAAGCCTTTAAAGAGAAGGGTTCCTCATTGTGGGATTGCTCCACAGAATGACATGCATTAAACAATTAAACAAATACCAAACAAAAGAAATTATTTATAGGTATTAAAACTTCATACAAAAAAACTAAAATTTTATCTCCAGCAGTAACTTTATTATACTGGTATTGGCTACATTAGCATCCTTTTTTTTGATTAAGCTTTATATCCCTACTGTGAAAAATCCTCATTTTCATTGAGGCTTTGATGAATTTAACTTTGTCCAGATTCCAATATAGTTGCTTCCAATGAAAAAATCTCTTCTCTTTGAGAATGTATAAAAGTTGTTGATTTTTTAAGTACTGTCAAATTCGGAAAGGCCACGATTGATTTTTAAACATGACTAGACAATTGAATTTTCTCACTGACCAGAGGCTAAGAGTCTATTTGATTAGAGATGCTTGCATTTATTTTTGTTCTGAATTGAAGGATCCTTTGCCATCAACCTGCCACATCCATTTGAAACATGTTCCTGATGAAAACAACAAGCCAAGTAAATTAAGGCAGTAAAATACATACAAAAATATAAAATAGTTCTCCTGGGATTTTGTTTTGATATGTTTCTTAAACTTGTTTGTCATGAGAAACTACAAAATGTCCTTTCTTACCTCCAGATATATATACCTATTTCTATGTGTGTAGTGTGTATAAAACTTGTGTTGCCTGAACAGCAAGTAACTCAAACCTCAAAAACTGTGTCAGCACATACACTACAAGTTGGGGATCAGAGCAAAAGCATTTCCTACATGTCATGGAGTAATGTGTGCCATTCGTATTACAGGCTCCACTGGTTCCTTCCAGGGATTCTAAAAGAATGATTCTTTTAAATACCTCCATCTGGAGTAGAAGGAAAATTAGAACATCCATTTTCTATACCCATTCTCTGTTTGGTCTTTCCACATCCCTTGACAGTACCAGATTGAGCAATGAACTTGAATTTTGTATTCAAAAGGTTTTAGTTCCCAAGTAGGCTGGTTCCTTTTCCATGGCATACAGTGAGAAATGAACTCGGAAACATATTGGCAGCTCTTTGGTATAAGCTGCTCCTGCAAACAGTCTAGACAAGTGGCTATAACTGAAGTGTATTCAAAGGGCATGAAGTGGCTTGCTAGTCAAAGTTCACATCTCTAAATAGGGTTCTCGTATCAACTGTTTCCCATACTTTTGATAAGCCTTCCAATAAAGAAAGAAAAATGAAAGAAATATGTGAGATTTGTATTTCTGACTAGAAAAAATCAGAGATCTCCCCTTAAGCAATGATGTCTTTAGCGTGCAAGGGAAATGAGACACAGAGGGTGAAAGGTTCAGCGAAATACCAGTGGTTCCCAAGAAAAACTGTCATCTCATTCTCAGAAGTGTTTTAGCTAGGCCTGTGAATTAGTCCAGCTTCGTAATCCCTTTATTTCCTATTTAATGCAAAGTGATTTCAGTTTCTCAGTATTGCTCAGCACTGAGAAGCTCTAATTGCTTCCTGTTTTACTTATTTTTCCTTTCTCGTGCTTTTCCCTCAATCAAACACTATCAGCAACATCTCAGTGTCTTGAACTACAAAGGATTCTTTGAAGAAACACAAGACATTCGACTTGTAGAAGCCAGTATTTTTACTATTCTTCCAATGGAAGAGCCCCACTAGCATGCTCTCAAGTAAATATCTTACACACATTTTATTGAATTTCCAGTAAAAACTTGTACAATAAAAGGTATTGGCATTATGACTCCAACTCTACAAGGACAAACTAAGGCCCTTACAGTTTAACTAGGTAAATAACAGTATGCCCATGCACGAGTGAATGAGTCGTTACATTTAAGTGCCACTAAACGCTGGTAAAGACACATCTTCCACCTTTCTTTATAATCAAAAGCAGAAAGAGAATTGAATGTCTCAGCCTATAGATACACTTCCTCATGAGATCAAGCTCCTGCCTATGAATATTCCAATATCACACTATGTGAGACACATTAGAGAATATCTCTGTAACTGGTGACTTCAAAAGGTGTCCTGAAAAACAAAACCCACTCTTCCACACAGTGTACCCTACCTATTCCCTGTGCTAGACCACACAATGAGCCATAGACGATCTGTCCCATTTTCTAAAGGTGAGATTAATTTCAGTGGAGAGTAAAAAAAGAATTCTAAGGGGGGTATAATAATCACAACAATAAACCAAGCCACTTAGTCTGAATGCAGAGGTTCTGGCTAGTTCAAACAACTAATAAAGAAAATGGGGAGGATATAATTTGCAGCAATTTTGCAAAAGAAGAAAAAAAATTTACTTTACAAATAGCCCTGGCTTCCTATCTAGCCAAGCAAGCAGCCAGGGGAAGGCAGATAATAATGCGATTACTCTGGTAATGATATGCATTAGATACATTATGGGAAACAGTAAAGCTCCCTACTGAACGCAGTCAATCCGGTTATTGATTTTTCTTAATGTTAAAAGCACTACTCTAAAACTGAAAAGAGATATCCTTTATTTATTCTCTTTCCTTTTCAGTTTCCGAGTCCATAGATTCTTTGATGCAGAGGAGTAAACCAAGATAATGGAGTAATGTATATCTAATCTGACACCTACTGGGCCAGACTAATGTTTCAGATAAAAGCTGCTAGGATACTGCTGCTTGTGGGGGAAAAAGCAACGTATGACAAAAAAAAAAAAAAAAAAAAAAAAAAAAGAACTTTTCTTCCTTTTTTGTTTGGTTCGGTTTTCTAATGCATCCTTGCAAAGCAAGCACATTTTCCTTTTAAATCAGGACAGTAACATTGATTAGTCCTCATATCAGGCTCCAGCTGGCGGTGCTACATTAAAATCTTTGGTTCCCCAGAACATACGATTTATGTCGTCATGCTTTTAATACATTATCATTGTAAAGGAAGCAGGCGCAAGACATATGAAACCAGATACACTGTTCTTTTTGTCTCTTCTACGCCTACTGTTTAAAGCGCATTCCCCTACACACACCACACACATGTGCCTGCATGTTCGAACACACACACACACGCACACACACACACACAGAAGGAAAGGGAGAGACTACCTTCTACATTTCGTTATTCCTCCTCACACTCAGTAGAACCCGGACTTGTGCATTTCTGAAGGACAACAGAAAAAAATTCAGTATCTGCTTTTAAATCTTTATTAAATATGTTTTCATCCCCTTTATCAAGGGAACCATTACATAAAATGGTAGACTCGAGTCAAAAGTCTCTTGTCTGACTGATCTATCCCAACAGAAAAATGAAGCAGTGCATTCATGCCGACATTTGCCCGATGTCTGATCTGCACCCCCTCACTCTTCTCATGTCTCCGTCACTTTTTTTTTTTTTTTAATTCTAGAGGAAAGTAAAAGGCATGGATTCTTGTAATTTTCACTTGGACAATGTAATTTAAGCTGCCCCTTAAACAGCCCGTCCAGGGTGGGCGGGCCCATGACCAGTTACCCAAAGGGAGAAGTGCCTTAGTTGCTGCCTCTGTGTAAGTAAATGAAAGCATGTGTCCTTTTCCAATGAGGCTTTTCACACACTGTAAGAAAAGACAGTCAAAACTAAAAGTAATTTGACTTTATCGATATGCCACGAGTTCATCTCTGGGCATTTTAAAATTAATTACTAAAGAGGAAAAAAATACTTAATTTCTCAATATTTTATACAAGACAGACTTTTCATGTGGCATATTCCCTGCTTAGCCTAAAATCACTTACGCAAATAAAATAGTTTCTCATGGTATAAACAAATATCAATAGGAAATAATTGTTCAGTTTTTAAATGACTCTAGGCTAGTTAAGATTATTTCTCCCAAACTTTAATAAGGAGATGTGACATACAGAGCACTCAGAATGAAAAAAATGTTTACTATTTTCTTCTCCACAAAGACCACTATTTTCCCCTTTCCACACTTAAATCTTTGTAACTTAGAAATTTGAACACTTTGTCATTTAAATGGCAATAAAAATGAAATTCTTCTATGAAGAATTGTGTGTATGTGTATTTAATCTCCTACATAATACTTGAAAATTTCTTTAAAATGGCTTTCTGTGATCTCTCATTGGACAAAAAAATCTTAAGACCTCTCCCCATTTATACACCAAAAATGACCATAAAGGCTTAGGTGTATGAAGAGTAAATATCTAGTTTGCTGAGCACATCAAAATGTGCACAACAAACATTAGTGTTTAAATTATTATGAGAAGCCTGTAAATCAACACACTTATAAAATGCAGAAAGGAGGAATCCATTTCACAACACTATCAAAATAAGAGTGGCAATTGTCCCTAATTTCCTTCTACAAGAAAAAGAAGTGCATCTGCCATAAGTTCTATTTCAAAAGGCCGAAAAGTATTTAGAGAAACATAGCCGTCATGTTGCCACAGATCTATAAAAAGTGGAAGCCAGAAACTTTTCCACAATCTGACAGTATCAACAGTAATGTATTATTCACCTTTGTTTTACTTATTTCTTATCCATAAATAAAATTACCAAAACACAGAGAAATTTACCTAATTAGAGGCATAACTACTAATCAAATTATAAGTTTTATTTAAAAATCTATTCAGTACTTTATTATAAAGTATGTTGGAATTAAAATTTTTATGCATTTAATACCAATTTGATAAATTTTCACAGCACTATATTTCATGAGTCACATGCTCTTTAACCGTAGTTTCTTAATCTCTAAAATAGGAGTAGTAAAATTCACACATCAGATTGACATACATATTATTTGAAACAATGCATACCGAATAGTAGAATTTTATAATTAATATTCTCTCCCTCTGTCATTAATCTTTACAATTACTGAGACAAATAAAATTGTTACCACCCATGAATTTAATTGAGCAAAAAACAACAGCAGAAACACTGGACAGACATCTTTATTAATAGAATGAGGAAGATCTGCTCTGAGCCCAACTTACTCACTTATTCAATCCACCCTTATTCAGAACTCCTGGGGAAATAGAAACGAAATGTGACAAAGATTTTGGTCTTACGAGATTTAAATTTTGAGGAGAGGAATAATGTAGCATGTGGTAGCACATCAAAAAAATTAAAAGATAAAAATTGATATGAATTGGAATGATCAGACATGTTCTGTAGGATGAGAGTGGGTGAGACTATCATGATCAAACCATATTAAAGCAGAATTCTGGAGAAAGTAAAGGAGCAAGGCACAACAGTATCTGGAAATTCTCCAGGCACAACTGGTGTGTTCTAGACACAGCAGAAGACTGGTGTTTCATGAGGCAGAAGATGAAGCCGCAATGCAGGAGCTGAAGTGACATCCTGCAATGGTCCCTAGTGCCTTGTTCTTGTGCTGTTCCTTGGAGAACTGATGTCCCTTTTATTTTGTGTTACAGGGACTCCTATCTTCCCTTGAATTAGGGGCCTCTATAGTGCTCCGATGAGGATGCACAATGTGACGTTTCCAGCATCGCTCTAAGAATTTTCCTTGCCCAGCATCATGGGGGAGGTACTGTCAGGATCACTGCCAGGGTGAGTAAATGGAGACACTCACGCCCTGGCTGGTTTGTCCAGAGGCACAACACAACAGTCAGTTAAAATTGCAAGGCCACTACAGCCTGTAGCTCCCAGCCTAGTGTCCTATTATTCAATATACTCTGAATAAATGTTGCATTTAAAATCTTCTGTGACAGTAAGAACACTGGCTTCAGACAGACGTCATCTTTCAAGGTCACCCAATGCAGTTTAATATAATGTAAGTGAAACGTTATGTATGACGATGCAGAGAAAACAAGGATTTGCTCAGAGGAAAAATAAGCTGCACCAGAGATAGGCTCTTCATAGGAAACCAGCACCTCCCTCGTCACATCAGTTGCATATGGTGCCTTCCAAAATTTACTTTAGGAAACACATGAAGTGTATACATGTAGGAGAAAGACTAAGAAGGAGCAATCAGTTCTGTTAAAAAAATAAAAAAAAATCATATCTATATTTCATATATCAAGCTTACTTCAAATGAAACATCTGTAATAATACATCTTATCAAGGTAATGTGTCTCCAGTAATCTTGATCACAGAGTATTATCATACTTTCCTGATTTACCATTGAAAGATATAAACCAAATAACTGCAAAGAGCCAAGTACAGTTTATTTCGTAGGTCTGATGCCTAAAGTTAGATAAGTTGGGTGAGTAAAAGAAATTAGCAAGCACTTTCACAAATATTTTATCCACAGCCAGAAAACATTCAAATTTTGTCTGCGGCATGAATAATCTACACGCTGACCAGCTTCATACTTAATTAAATTTGTAAGGGTCACATCAGAGGTAAAGAATATTATCCACACAAGCAATGCAATAGGAATACTAATTCCCCTTTGAGCTTTTCCCTTTCTTATAGACATTTTTATTACTTGTCAGAATAAAAACATCAAGCTAAGCAGATCTACTTACTCATAGCCCTTGTTTAAGCCTAATTTGAACATCTGATAAAATCATTACCATGGGCAATAAGTATTTATACCAAGCACCTGTATTGAGGTTTTATCCATCTGTCTTCATTCAAATAGAAAATGGTATTATTTGTATACAAGGAAGTATTTCATCCCAAGGAAACTTGTCTTTGCCATTTGCTCACTACAATACTCAAAGTTCAGTGCTTTTAGTGTTCTTCATAGCTACGAGACAGGAACTACTAGTCTGAATATTATAATTAGGAAGTGCAAAAACCCTTATCAAAATCCTCCACCATACAGCGGTAATTCCTTTAAGCCCTGTTATGATACCTCCTTCCTGTCAACCTGCTACTGCACACAGCTGGCTCTAGATGTTTACAGTTCAACTTCTACCACCAAAGTGATCAGTTTCCTAACAAGTAGATTAAAGCTATTTGTATCTTGAAACCATCGAAGTTGCCAATAGATTATTAATGCTCTTTAATTTCTCAGGACTGCTTAATATATTAAGCAGAGAGTCACCTAGAAAAAACACAGAGCTTCGGAAATATGCAGACTTTAGTTAACATTCTGTATCCTAGTAATTTGTCAAATCATGCAAATTGCTTAACCTCACCAAGCCTTGGTTTCCTTCACAGCCACCTATAGATAATGTGCTGTAGCTCATACTATTATTGTTGATTCTAGTGGGAAACTATACATAAGGTGATTAATATTTGCTAAGTATAAAATATTTTTATATATACAGTAGTAAAATACATTCAGAATATGTAAATGTCTATTCTTTTATTCTTGTTTGCACACCCCCATCAACATCACTCAGAATAACTGAAACCCAAAATTTCATATAAAATATTTGATATAATATTAAAATTTTTAAACCTCAAAGAGTAGGTTAAAAGGTAATCACCAAGTACTTTGATAATTTAAGTTTGATTTATCTCAATCTACCATATTCATGATACTAATCTCCACCTGTTCTATTGACCCACAAAAAATCTCCAATATCCAATTTGACTTAAAAATATTCATTGAGAATCATTTTTACATTCAACAGTGCTAAGTGCTAGAGAATGGAGAATAATTAGAAAAATATTTCCTGCTAGAAAGTAAATAAATTTACTTTCAAATACTTTGGTCACTCATCTTCCATTTTTTCACTAATATTAAATAATACATATGAAGCAAAATTTATCATATTCTTTACTCATATTGGTGTCAAAGTAGATTCATATTGAAAAGTATAGTCAATCTGGCTTACAGAAATAATATTTTCACACAAAAAATTCTAGATACTATGATTTTACTGCTATGACAATTCACCCTGTTGTTTAATGAGATATAATATATTCAATATAATTTATTAGTTTTATATACAAATAGTATTCTGTAAATTTCATTTACTTCAATAATTAAAATATAATTTTTAAATTTTTACTAATTAAATGTTGGCACTTTTCAATCAACTATAATGACTTGGTTAGTAGTGATGTTTAGAAATGAAAGAATTGTTTCTGAATAAGAGCATACCACAAAGTTTGTCATTCATACACAAAGAGAACAATCAAAACTGAAATCTGGGATAATATCAGACTTATTACAGTACAATACTTAATTTAAATATGTTGAGGCTGTTGCTACCCAAGTGTGATCGTGAACTTTTTCTAAATGATCTTAATCATAACTGCTTTCTCTAAAATATTTCTAAAAATGTGCCTTGTGATTCCCTAACATTGGAAAGGGTAGTAGGAAATACATACTGGGAATGGTCTGAATCAGAATACATACAACATAAAAATTACAGAACAGATTCTAGGTGTAAACTAATTAACTGAAATTGGATCTCTCTTGCCATTTAGGTTGTTACAAGATGTAACAATCTCTTAGCAGTCACCATTCCTATATGAAAATATAATACAAAAACCTACTAAAATATTAAAAGTAAACTTGCCTGCATTTGATTTCTCTTAAAATCCCATTCAACTACTAAGCTACTAAATTTACCATATAAATATCCACATCTAAACCAGAAAGTAGTGAGTGTGTGTATGGGGGGTGGGGGGTATCTGAATGATGGCTGATATAAGAAAGGATAAAATTGTCAGGAGAAGAAATCTTTACTCCTAAGATTTGAGTAAAGAGAGTGCCTATTTCACTATCGTTGCAATTGTCATTTCAAAGCCCTGTCTGGTTTCTGAAGGCTCTGCTGGCTCTGTGATATAACTAGATGAGGATCATTCTGCTGTGACCAAGTTACATCTCAATACAGAACCCTCATTTTTCATGTCGCTTGCTTAAAAACAAACAGTGAGCACCAGAGAAAGACATGCACTTAAGTGATATGAACCTAGACTAGAACAGCGGCATTTTCAGAAACGAAGTCAACTATTCTCAAAGGATTCACATTTCAAATTTGTATCTGCAAAGAGCTTTCTAAAAAATCTTGTACTCTGAGACATGAGCTAGTTTTTATCTCCCAGGGAAGGTCAACATTAAACTATCTGTGATGTTAGCTTAAATGACAATATGTGGAAGCATCAATTACTTTCTTCTGCATTTCTTACTTAATAGCTAAATGTCTTGTTTTCTACATGAGCTTTTATGCTTACAATTTTTATATGCCAGCAAGGAAAATTTAAAAAATCAACACATTCTATGAGTTAATATTCACATGTAGCCAAGACATTACAAAACAATGACACATAGGATAAAATCAAATTGCACTGTAATTTTTGCCTCCTAGTATCCATTTATGACTTATCCATTGGGGAAAGAAATTCATTTTACATTTTGGTAAGATATAGTTCTACATAAACTTTACATTCCGAAGTCCTCTAACTCAATAATTAGATATATCCACCAAAATTTCTTTTCTTTTCTTGTTTTTCTTCATTTTCTTCCTCTGGAGTTAAGGTCTGCACTTGGTTACCCATTGGGAGGAAGTAGAGTTTGACTCCTTATCTCTTTTCTGATCAATTTTTCACCTTTTTATAAAATTATTTGCTATTTTTAAATAGAGCAAAAACCTCAATAAAAACCACAGTTTAGGAAAGATAGGTTGAAACAGAAAATCCTTTACTCATGGGCGGGGTCAGGAACATAGTAGAGCATTCATCTGCCTTTAAAGCATTAAATAAACATCTCCCGCCCAACTCGCTCTCTGCAGCCTCTTGGTCATCCCTCATTCTCAGCTCTCTCTCTCCACAGTGTTACAACCCGCAATCACTATTGGAGTCTTCTGACGCTTCCAGGAAGATCTCCTAGGTTAGACTAAACTTGGATTCAGACCACTCTTCATCATGTTTGGTATAATTGTGATTACTTCCTGCGTGTAGTCTTTGACTTTCATGCTTTATTCTACCAAAGTCAGCTGTAGCTTTTAACCTGGTGGGCATTACCAGGGCTCCTCAGCTTCAAAGAAGGAACATCAAGCTCTCATGTAGCTCTGTTGAAGCACTCTATAAGAGATGGTCAACTCTCGGCCCCTTGTTCTAGGAAAAAAAAAATTACTCAAAAGCCATGGAAGCAATGCTCATATGTCTAAATTAGTAATTCCTCCAATATGCTTTCATACTCATAAGGATCCAACAATTTCGTTGTTTTGGTGCCTAAACTGAGCCTTAAATTTTTTGTATTACAATTCCACATAGTACCTGACTATAATACACTCTGTGACTCATAGCATGTGCTTACATAATGTCAGTTTCCATGGCTATAATTTGGATCTGGAATGTCTTCCAAAAAAAAATACCTCATGTACTTGGATGGTGTTGATTATCTGTGGACTTCAGGAACTGTTGGGAGTTGGGGCCTGGGCATGAGGGGCAGGTACTGTGGTGTGACAGATTACAAAGGGTGCAGTGAATCACTGAGCGATGGGGGATTACTGAGTGTGTGATCTGGAAGGATATACACCTGCTCTGGCTTCTCCTCAAACCCTGATTTTTTTTTTTTCCCTTGCTGTCCTCTGCCACTGCCAGTGGCCCATGAGTGGATTGGGTCCTTCAGAAACTGGGAGCTAAAATAAACCTTTATTCCCTGAAATTTTGGGTACTGGGCACTGCGTCCAAGCAATAAAAAGTGACTGAGACCCCATTATTATCATCATCTCTGCCATCAATAGAGTACTTATCATGTAGAAAGGAATACCTCCTGCTCACCAGGCCTTCATGCTCACCTATGTACCAAGGCTCTTAAAGGTTTGTTTGTAATAGCTCAGAGCTGAAAATAATGTGGATGACCACTGACAGGTATCTGAATAAATCTGGCATATTCCTACAATAGAATAATTCTAAGCAACAACAACAACAACAACAAAAACTGTTGACACACACAACAAGATAGATTAATCTCAATAAATGAGTTAATAGCGTATGATTCCACTTATGCAATATTCTAAAAAATGCAGACCATAATGCTCCTGACCTCAGAGGGATGGTTGAAAATCCTTCCATCCTTCCATATTTTTGTTGAATAATTTGAATTAGTCTGAAGTTCAGTCTCCCCAGTTATTGTCTTCATCTTATACAGTAAGACTGGTGAGAAGTTTCATTGCTCCATGTTCTAGCTTTCAAAATCACCCATCAATTAGAAAAATCTGTCAGATTAACCACTTTGTGCCCTATCATTCTATTCTTTAAAAATAATAAATGCTGACTGATTTGATATTCCTCTATTTCTCAAGGCTAGGTTCTGAGTATAAGCCATGATAAACATTTGTCATCAAGCTCTTATCTATAAAACCACCTCAGTCCCCAATACTACACATGAAATAGCAGCCGCCTTTACCTACACCTCTCTATTCTCAATGACCTTCTTAATATTTTCTCATGAAATTTACCAACATCAGAACTAACAAGTAATACTTTAATCATATCCATATTCTATCTTTTCATGCTAAGAGGTAGGGTTCACAAGAGCAAAACCAGATTTATTTTGTTCATATTCACCCTCTCAGGTCCCAGAAATGTAACAGGTGATAAAGTAGTAAAAGGAGGCAACACGTCTATAAACATTAACTAATAATTTCATAAACTTCATCAATCTTTTTCGCCATACAGAAATAATAATTGTTGTCCCAATGTTAAACTGGGTAATTCTACTAAGGAATCAATACAGGACACAATAGAAAAATGTCCAGAACAGTAGTAACACTTATGAAATGTTCTTAAATAATCAAAATTTAAAATCGAAATGCCTTCCTTCTTATCAAGAGTCTCCCTCAAATTTTGCATGGTTGAAATGAGTTTAAAGTTTCAGAAGAAAAAGTTGAATAAAATCTATCAATAGTGTTTGCTTCTTTACAGTTAAATATGTCTTGATATTTAGAACCACCTGGAGCTAAAGGTGTCTTTTCTTTTTCTCTGAATAAATGAGATCATGCACAGGCCATGTCTAAGACCATTCTAATAATAATTTTGAATTTTAAAATATGTCTTTGAAAAAACTGATTATAGTAGTATATCACCAATAAGAACACCTATTTTTCCTTCTTTTTTTCTTTTTCTCCATATTTCCTTTACCAACAAATGCTAGGGGAAAAAAAAAGGCAATTGGTTTTTAAAAGACCATGTCTTTGTAAGAAAGAATATTTACTTTAGTGAGATCAATACCAACTTGCTTTCCAAAGAGGAAAGCCTATTTTTGTAGGTACATCAGTGTTTAACCTGTGTAGCTCCATCCACATGAACGGTGGTTGTGTTCACATCAATCCCCCACTGTCAATGACAGAGCAGACCCCACAGCACACACATGTTGAATAGCTGAGAGGGTTGTACCGAAGTTGCCCTTGACAATGTGACTAACACCCTCTCAATTCTCCCCCTTTGTCCTATGGGAGTTGACCGTGAAGTCTTAGGGTAGGAGAGTATGGTGGGTTGTGAGTCCACTGTCATCTTCCAAGACACATCATCCAGAACATTGGATAGTGATGTAGGCACTTCTACAAGCAAGATGGTCTCAAAGCATAAATACATTGGACCATGTGATACTTAGCAATGGACTTACATAAGAAATTTCTGAGATCCAGGACGGTCATTAATGTTCTGTTCGTTTTTTTAAATATTAAATATTCCTACCTCAAATTTTGTATCAGTTGTATTCAAACAAACAAACAACAAAAACTATAGCTATGGAAAGCTATGGTGTGTGAAGACAGCTAAATCCTTTTTTCAATATTTATTAAAATAGTAAAGAAATCATAACTTGGCCTTAAAATGCGTCTAGAGTAAGCTTTAAAAAAGTTAAAAAAAAAATAAATAAATAAATGTGAAACATATATAACAGACTGATTGCAGAAGTTATACACTAACCCTCCTCCCAAACTTCTAGATAATTCATCTGTTTTAAGAAAACTAGATATTTAGCCTTGTGTAGTGTTACATGCCTATGATCTCAGTTATTTAAGAAGCTAAGGTAGAAATTCCTAAGATCAAGACCAGCCTGGACAACTTAGAAAGACACTGACTCTAAATAAATAAATAAATGAATAAGTGAATAAATAAGTAATGTAGTCATATAGTTTAGTGGGAGAGTACTAGAAGTTTCAATGCTCAATACTTCAAGAAAAAGAGAGAAATCCAGATTTCACTTAGAAATCTCTATGTTAAAAGTCTGCCAGAGATTATTTATTCATTAGAGAAATGTTTAACATTCATATTATAAGCATATGTATTTGTGATACTCATTTGATTGAATGCATATATGGAAATATATCTCAAATATGTATCCTAAGACACATATTAGACAAGAGAAAATATATGGAGGAATAAAAGACATAAGACATGGGTGTAAATTCCAAGCTCTATAATTGACTAACTTTGTGATCTTATGAACTCACTTAACCTCTCCAAGTCAACTTTCTCACTTATGAGAAGCAGATAATGACATCATCAAAATGCCAGGTTTTACTACCTGTCACAGAAGACCTTCCATGTGGAAGATCATCATTTAGTCCCTGTTAAATGCATTTCAGATAAGTTTTCGAGTATTTCAGAGAAAACAGCATATAGTGAGTTTTTATATATGCAATTATCATATAAAGGTATGTCTGTGCACATACATGTATTAATACCTTTATAAACATGTAGCATGAAAAACCCATTTTTAAAATATTGGAAGTTCTATTATATGAGGTGGGTGGATATTAAATAAAAGAAATCACAAAGCGTTTTTATTTCACAATTTTTAAAAATCACGAGAAATCATATTGTATATATTTTATCTATATTTCTTTCCTTCTCGCCATTCAAGGAGACTCCAAAATTGGTTTCTAACAGAAAGTTTCAAGGGAAAAAGTTTCTACTAAAACACCATGCCAGATAATTTCTCACCGTGTAAATCAACCATGGAGTTCCTCATAATTCTTTGCCCTAAAACTCTTACCTCCTCAACCGCATCCTGGTAAGTACTGCGTTCAAAACCAACATGCTTTAAGCTACATTGATTTCCCAGGGAGCAATTTCAGGAAAGTCATGCATTCGCAATGTGGCTTGAACTCTCAGTACCAAAGTGCGAATACATTGGTGTACTTAAACCCCCTGATGGAAGCCTGTACTCCTGGCTATGGTACTAGCCACCCTTCTGTAATTAACTCGGTGTTAGTTGATTTCCTGTGTTTGTCTTTCAACAGAAGGGGATATAATGCAATAGCTTGAAAAATGAAAGACCTTCTCATTTACACATGAAAAACCATCTTATGTGGTAGCTCCATGGGGCTGTCTGCAGAGCTCTGTGTATACACTGCATTTAGGGGCTTAGATCTCTTTGCACCTGCTGTGCCGCTACAGGCCCCTACCAGTGTGAAGCCTGTTAGAGCAGGAGACTTTTCAGGCTCTGTCTACAGGACGCCAATACAGCTGGTCAATTCAATTCATTTGATGGGAGGCGGGGGGAATAATCCAGTCACTCCAGTAGAGGGAAATTCATCAGGCCATTTCTTTAGTGTTGTGTAGACAAATAAACTGGTCACCTTCACTTTCCATTTTGCCACCTGTTCTGCGAGGTTGTATAGACCCAGCTCCAGGCCCATCATTTGTTTGAATCACACTAAACACAGCACTGAATCAAGTTTCCAATCAGAAAGCTGCCATCTGCTTAACTCCAGAGAGGAGATTTAGAAGATATTTCCAAGTCGCGGCCCTATGAGAGCCTCCAGCAGCTTTTCCCCATGAAAAATGCAGTCCTGGCGACAGTTTCTGTGAGATTGCCCTTAAGAGACACCATACTTTTTGCATTACTATATAAAGAGATTTATGTCACTGACCAGTTGTTTGTAATTGGGATGTAGTGTTACCAGGCTGATAAAAAAGACAGTAACCATTATCCAGTTAATAGAGTTATTAACTAGAGCTAAATGAGTTCGATAATCTGAAGGCAGTACAGGGTAACTGGGAAATTCCTCGACCACCCACACACTGCCACGAACTTGGAGAGTGGCCACCTAAGTGGTCTATAGAAAAGGAGAAATCGTCAATAATGGAGCAGACAGTCTATTTACATTTTACACATTGACTTGTCTGTGCCCTACTGGGAGTATCTATCTCTCTTGGAAGATTTCTCAGCAGCCCCATTATTGGTATCAGATCCTAGAAGCAGGGAAATGATCCCCAGATATGACTATAGTAATGAAAATGTGATGCTCTTTAATATGACTGGCAAATATATGAATATTCAATGCTTCATAGCCCTGAGTTCGATCCTGCAGCACAACATAAGCTGGACATGGTGTCGCCCATCTTCAATCCCAGCACTTGAAAAGCTGAGGCAGGAGGATTGCTGTGAGTCCAAGGCCAGCCTGGGTTGTATAGAGAGTTTAGCCTTGGCTACACAGCAAGACTCTATTTCAAAAATAAATAAATAAATAAGAATTATCAATGCTTCATAATTATTTGCGTTACAGAGCTATCTGATATATATGTACAAGTATGTGTTTTGCTACCAACTTAAATTTTATCTATCCTATCTCACACAAAAGCCTATATTCAAGACCTAGCAATTTTGTTTTCAGTCCTATAGGTGCTATTTTTGATAATTACATAAGATAGAAAAGGAGCAAGTGGCAAATATAATTTATTTTAATAGTCATTTAGTATTAATTTGCTATTTGATTGTCTAGCTAATAAAATATTTCTGTAGCTATGGCAATGTACCCAGCTTCAGGAAGGCAATCTATTCTTTATGGTAGTATGCTGCATTAGCTAGACTTCTAAAGGCTAATGAATGGCCAGATTTTCCTCACATTTATGAGATGCAATGGACATTTCCACATCAGAGTATAAGTGACAAAAACTGTGAGTTACCTTAACTTAGCTTTAAATTATAATGTCTTTTTATGATTCAAAGATACCAGTGATAGATTTACATTCACTGTGAAGCAATGTAGGGGAGAGAGACAAGAGAGAAAGTGAGAGAGAGAGAGAGAGAGAGAGAGAGAGAGAGAGAGAGAGAGAGAGAGAGAAGGGGAAAATGCAACATTAGGGCCACCTGGTATTCACAGCAATGTAGTAGAAAAGGAAATAAAAATGTTCTTATATTTCAATCTGAGCAATTTAACTAAGACATAAAAAAGAAATTCCATAACAGTAGGGAATTGCTAAGTGTTAGAATAGGTCACATAGGGAAGAATGAATTTTCTCATAAAAAGCAGGTTTTAATTTGTCTAGAACATTTAAATACCATCCTAACAGCAGTAACTAAGAGGCTGAGTTCTCAGGGTCTTGCTGGCTAATTAAAATTTTACGTGATCTAACCGGCAAATAACTCAGCATTATAAACAACTAATACTTACTAAATATGAAGTGTCCTGGATATTTAAAATAAGCAATCTAGAAACCAAAATCTTGTTTTTG
>PVKB01005224.1:0-92500 GCA_004027205.1 Ctenodactylus gundi
ATTTCTAGAGGAAAGACAGAAACTCAGTTACTCAATTTGTTTTAGAAATAATTACTTTCCTCAGTCATAATGGCAATTCCTTATTGAGAAATATAGAGATGACTCCCATTTCATGGAAAAGATGAAATGTTCCCAGTGTCCTGGGCACATAAGATACCTCAGTGAACAACAGGAGATGTCCCTAGTCTTGTGAGCTCACAGGTACGGTACCTCATACCATTAATTCCCTTAGTGATAAAGTTGCAAAGAAATATTAATCTATTTTGAAATTTTTTTGTCATGGAAACCAAACTGCTTAAGTTTGAATATTTAAATTTTAACAGAACATAGACTCTTACAATCAGAAATAGCATAATAAAAATAAAAGCTAAACTTCGTTGAGTAATAATCAATTATCTAACCCATGGCATATACCTTATTACCATGTAAATTCACCATGACTTGTCTGGAAGGTATCATACAGAGGAAGAAAATTCCGAAACTCACGCTACATGATGAGATTGAATAGGAAATATAAACACAGGTCTCGCGGTCCCTCAGTCCAAACTTGTGCTAAAATCTTTCTCAAAGTTAAGCAGCATTTTTATATGGCATGGGTTAAATGAAAATGATTACCAAAGTTATTTTGTCTTTCTATATTTTAATTTAAAAGGAAGTAGAGAACATAGACTTTAAATGTTCAAGAGAAAGTTTCTACCTTTATAATAAAATTTGTTTAACAAATCAAATTTCAGGGATAACAGTAATTTTGCCAGTTTTCACGGCAATAGAGCAAAATCAAGCACTGTTGTAGTATTCATTAATAAAACAATTTTATACATGACATTAGACTTACAAATGTCTTTTTAAATACCGATTTTAGTAAAAAAAAAAAAGGTGAAATTTTGATGCCCGCATTGCCTCACTGATAGCTTTGCTTTCCTTAGTTTGCTTAATTGAATCTTTTTTTTTTTTTTTTCATAGTTGGGATTTTTCTAAAGTCTCAGAAAGGCATCATTAACCCTAAATGCCTCCAAAGTGGTTATTGTATAAAAAATATTCCTCATTGGAGTTTGCCTTGGCTTAAGACTCTTTCTCTTCTTACACAAAATACAAAAAAAACTTCCATTTAGCTAACAGTGGTAAAAGGGTAATAAGCTTTTCCTTCTAAGATTCCTCTTACCTTGATATACGATGTGAAACCCTTGCTTGTTTTGTGAATAGTCGCTGTGAAAGTACAAGCTGGTTTCATGGGTTGTGCTGAAGAGGGAAGGTGGTATTTGAGGACCACTAAGCCTACCAATAACCGTACTGATTTCTGAGGATCCACTTCGGACTTCCAAATAGTCATGGATGGTTTCAGTAGAAAAATTTACAAACTGGAGATGAACACCTAAAGAAAAAGAAAGCACTAATACTAATATATATATATTATTTTCAAATTAAACAAAAACACATACACAAAAACACAAAGGTGCATTTATACCCTTAGATATGATCCCACTTAATAACACTCTGAAGATCTAGGTCTTACATTGTCTACACAGGACAACTAGCTTTGCTAAAGTTCTCCAATGAGTATGTAGTCATTCCATTCTTCTGAGAAACCTTCTATTTAGCATCACGTTGCAGGTTTTTTACAAATATACCGAATCTGAAAAAGTTCTTAATATAGTAAATTACATAAACTTGTGAACTTCTTAAACAGAACACATGTAATTTAACATAAAACATTGGAAATTGTTTCGCTAAAATTAGAAAAGTATTATTTCTATGTATGTATTGAAATTGAATGCTAAAAAAATTGGTAAGTACAAAGAATATATTTTGTATATTTTGAATATATTTTTCCTAAGTGAAATTTCACCCATCTTGATTAATATAATTCAATCCTAATCTCTTCCTCCTTCACCTAGTGGAAACATTTTAGCTTCTATTTTTGTAAATTCACCTTGTAGATTCCACATGCAAGATCATGGATTATTTGTCTTTCTATTCTTGGCTTATTTTATTCAATGTGATGTCATCCAGATATATTGATGTTGTCAAATGTGACCAGACTTCCTTTTATAAGGACTTATTTTTTGTTGCTTCCACTTATTTTTAACTATATATTTGACTATATTCAATAGTACATATATTTTATTATTGCAAATTGCTGAAAATAGGTTTTTAATGGTCTCACACAAAAAATGATCTGTGCAGCAATGTATGTTAATTAAATTAATTGAGCTAATCTACAATATGTACATATTTCAAAGCATCATATTAAGTCATAAATGATAAATACATTCAATTATGTTAATCAAAATAATTATTAAATAAATAAGTAAATAAAGCTTATAGCCTTTCATTTGTACCAGAATCCAGGCTTAAGCAACTACTCAAATTTCATTCTCCAATTTATACAATTGTGTGTATTCTATGATGTTCCCCAAAAGCCTTGTGTTTCTGGAACTGTGTGTTATTGGGAGGTTGGGCCTGGCTGGAAAGGGACCTGGAAAAATGGTGTCAATTTGTTGGGATTGGAGGCATCCAGAGCATAGAGCTTGGGTGTTTGTTATGGATTTGAGGACCAGAAAGTAGAGGAAGGGCACCTACCCTGGGGTGGGGGGTGGGGATGTTAAAGGAAGGAAGAAGAGACCTTGTTGCAGCTCCTAGGGCGCGGGGAGCTCAACAGCTTGATCCTGCTTCACCTGGCTTCTGTTTGCAGTGGGGTGAGCAGCTCTCCAGCCGTTGTTTCTACCACCTGTCTTCACGGCTGCTGGCTGCCCCACGAACGTACCGTGGGAGACCTTTTGGAACTGTGAGCTAAATAAGTCCTTCCCTCCTTAAACGGTTGATGTCAGGTATTTTGTCACAACAACGAGATAAGTAAATGATACACTGTTCCTTTGAATTAAACTATAATGTGCATTCTTACTTGACGTTATTTCTTTTTAATGAAGCAAGCATCAATAAGTACTGGAATCTCATTCACGTGTTTATCACATACATACCAAATCCTATGGGCAATCTTATCGTCCATGTGCAGTCTAAACTGCTGGGATAGTTTCCAGGAAAGCCAGGACTGAGGATCACACCGCTGAAATCAGACATGCTGCCACCACACTGAGCTGCAAAATGATAAGTTCCCATTTAAATTATAGCAGTGGAATAATTGCTATATTAAAACATTAAGATCATTTTATATTTTTATCAAGTGTCTGAGTTAAAACTATTTTTGTGTAAATTTGAATATTGTCACAGTAATTCACCATACACTAGTAAACACATATAATTGGCTTGTGCTACATTTTCTTAAGTGACATAAAAGATACACTTCCTCAAAAATAAGAGGAAGCAACAAAAAAATTATTGCACAGCAAGTAACATCTCATGTGCAGTGAACACAATCAAACAAAGACATGTACTTCTGCACAGCAGGTGGCTTATTTCTCCCCCTTGAGTACCTCTAGAAACGTTGTGAACCATTCCAAATATGATATAATTTAGAATAAAATCAAGCCAGCCACTTCAGCTTTAAGTGTCGTGCTCCAGAGGTAATCATTCTTACAACTTCCCTTCCTTTCCCACTTTTTGTAAAAAGGCTGAATAAGAAATTGAAGAAATTCTTGAAGAATAAGGGGCAAAGGGATGTACATATATTGAAAACTGAGAATAATATAAGTGTGCCTGTTTTGCAATCCCTGTTATATATGCTAACTATTGCTAAAAGAAAAAATTGTAAGAACCTATAAGTACCCATTTTCTTGCTCAAATGACATATTTAGCACATTTTAAAGAACAAGTTCATCTTAAGAGCTCTTTGCAACATTCAAGATGTATATTTCTATAATTTTATTATAGAAAAAATAATAAAAATATTTATCATTGATGTCAAGTTTAAAAGTTACCTGAATACTTAATTTATTGGCAATTTCAGTCAGTTATTTTGTTAAGAATAATTAATTTATTTGTAGTTAGGAGTAAAAACTAAGTATTCAATTACAGTTTATACTGTACATTATAAGGACAAATTTAATGAAATTTTTACCAAGGTTTTATAAAAGAGGTGATAATCAGTTTGATAGTTTTTATTATTATAACAGAATAAATCAAGCCCCAGTCAGATTTTACTAGGGAAATATAAATACATATAAAATATCTATCTATCTATATATATATGTGTGTGCGTGTGTGTGTGTGTGTGTGTGTGTGTGTGCGTGTGTGTTTATAATCAAAATCAACTTGAAAATAAACTTTTTGTTTAAATCTATGATTAGTATCAATCTCTAAAAGTATATCTATATCTTTGAAATCTCAGTTCATCTGTCTTTTTTGGGTAGTTTTTATCTTTTCCCATTTTTATTGTTATATATATATATATATATATATATATATATATATATATATATACATATGATGTACAGTGATTACACTAAGGTTGAAGTTTTTGTGCACACATATACTACAAAATCATTACAATCCCTTCTCATCCCCCTTTATGATCCTCCCATTCCCTTCGCTATCCTTAAAGCAGTTTCCAACTTATACACACTATTAGTATTCATATATTCAATTTTTTTCTTTTCTTTTCTTTTCTTTTTTAAACAGAGTTTCGCTCTGTAGCTCAGGGTAGTCCTGAACTCACTATGTAGCTCAGTCTAGCCATGGACAGGGAATTCTTCTGCCTCAGCCTCCTAAGTGTGTGGATTACAGGGTGTGATCTATGCATGTTTCTAAATTCCATTTCATGGCAGAACTTAACTGATGAATTGTAAGTAAAATACTTTTGTCAATCAAAAATATGCTTTAAGCTTTTGGCAAGGCTGCATTTATAGGTTTCCTTTGGCATTTTTAGCCAAAACTTGAGTACAAAGATTATCATCTTTTGCTTTCTTGCCTTCTCAACTTCACATCTTTGAGCTGTTCATTGTCTTTCTTATCCCACCATTTTCTGCTTTATATATAACCTGAGGAGATGATTTCTGCAGCACTCATCTACTCCCTGAACTAAAAATTAGTGGAAGGGAAAAAAAGGAATTATCAGAGAAAGCAGGTAATAAGGAACAGAAGAAGAACGAATCCCACAAGGCATACAAATGAAATGAAAGCATCCGTCTGGCTTCGGCTCTTGGTTCGTTCTTTTTCTTAAGCGTCTGCAATCTCCCAGTCCTGTTCCTTGGACAAAAGACTATGTGTGTTTATAAATAGCATATGTTTTTGGTGTCCTAATATACATATTGTTAGGTATGAGACAATAAGCTCGTCCTGTAAAATAAAAACTGTTTTGAAAGCTCCTCCTTCGATGTTTCAACTGTCTAAATTCTGATGTGACGTTTCCTTCTTTCCAATAAAATGTCTGGCAGATTGCTTATTTTCCAGTTCATGAGTCCGTAACTTTGTTACCTGATGATCGGAGTTTTAACACATTCTCCAAACCCACCTTCTGCACTCTAACTCCCTCTCCAATATGTGCACCAAATTATGTCCAATATTTTAATTTTTTGCCAAATGCAGTGGAAGGTGATTATTCAAAAGTTATAAGATATGAAGTGAGCAGAAGGAAAATAAAAGTGTCCTCTGATTCTACCTCCCGCCCTCTATCTTTTTGTCTTTACGTTCTTTTAGTCTGCATAAATATACGTGCATGTTTGTCGGTGTGTATGCTCTGAATGGTGTTAATTCCACTCACACTAAACAATGTACTGTATACTTTGACCTTGCCATTGAATATTCCATTACGTTTATTTCCTGTTTTACAAGTCTGTTCCCTATTGTTGGACACATAGCTAATTGCCCACTTTTCATTATAATAGCTTTCACACTGAATAACTTGGGTAATCCAGTCTCAGCATTTAACACCTTAAACAAATTCTCTCATTTAATCCTCACAAAAAGCCAGGAAGACAAACATAGTTATCTGATTAACAGGCAAACAAAGAAGCTTTCATAAATATCACATATAACATAGCAATTTTATCTTAAGCTAAAATTTGAATCTAGTAACGTTAAACATCAAAATCTACTAAATATTCCACATGATTTCATATCAGTTTAACCTGTGTAATAAAACTAAAGCTGTCTTGTTACATTTTATGAAAATATCACTTTCACCTAATACTTGTGAATAATACACAACAAAAGCTCAGACTTCAGGAAAACGCATTAATACTTCACCTATATAAATGTGGAATTTTAAAAGAATAATAATTCATGCTTACATATGTAACAGGATGAAAAACTATCATATATTACTAGAGTGTTATTTAGATTAGTACAACCTCCTGAAAACAATTAAAAACACTTGACAATAATTTTCAAAGCTTTTAAAGAGATATATTCTGAAATTATTTTCCCCAGATTCCCCTTGAGTGGAGGAGGGTACAAAAATTTTCAAGGCAAGGAAAGATGGAGTTATTCTTGCTCATTAAGCAAGAGGGGAGAAGGGGGCATGTTCTAGGGCCACAGGAAGTATTTGGACCAATCTCATTCAGGAATATAATAAATCTTTTTTTTTTTCTGGAGACAGGGTCTTACTCTATAGCCCAAGTTCCTTTTGAACTCATTATATTTCCCCCATTTTATTGATATGTATAAGTGCAAAATTTAAGGTTTACAAGGAAGTTTAGCATTTTGTGCACCTACATATCTTGTCAAGGTGACAAGGACTTTCCCTCTCTCCTTTTGTCCCTCCCCCTACACACCCCTCCTTCAATCCCTCCCCACCCTACTCCCCTGTTTCACTTTGTTTTGTTTTTTGTTTTAAGTTCCATGAGATAGTTGTGATCTGGGTCTCTCGTATCATAGAGACCATTCGATGTTTCACCTTCTGCTTCTGATTCACTTCACTAAGCATGATGTTCTCAAGTTTCTTCCATTTGCCTGCAAAAGCCTCCATGCTGTTGGACTTTATAGATGCATGGTATTCCATTGTGTATAAATACCACAGTTTGTGTATTCGTTGGTCTGTTGATGGGTATTTTGGTGACTTCCATACTTTAGCTATTAGTTGTGCTGCTATGAACATGGGTATACATGTACCTTTGTTATGGTTTTTTTTTTTTTTTGCCTCTTTTGGCAATATTCCCCAGAGGGGTGTTGCTGGATCTAAGGGGATATTTATTTCTAGGGTTTTGAGAGATCTCCATACTGCTTTCTGAAGTGATTGTATGAATTCACATTCCCACCAGCAGTGCAGGAGGGGTCCTTTCTCCCCTCAGCCTTGCCAGCACTGATTGCTATTTGACTTGTTGATATAGGTCATTCTCTCTGGAGTGAGATGATATCTTAGCATTGTTTGGATTTGCAACTTTCTTATGGCTAGGGATGTTGAACATCTTTTCATGTATCTGTTGGCCACTTGTACTTCTTCGTGAGTGAACTTCCTCTTCATTTCATTTGCCCACTTTTCAATAGGATCCTTTGTTTTGGTTGGCTTACTTTTCTTTAAATCTAGTCAAGCACCTATCACCACGCACCAAAATCAAATCAAAGTGTATCAAAGACCTAGATATTAAAAGTAAAACACTGAACCTCCTAGAAGATAATAAATTAGGCAAATATCTAAAATACATAGGAGTAGGCAAAGACTTCCTTGACCAGACATCAAGAGCCAAAGAAATCATCCCCATTATTAACAAATGGGATCTTGTCAAATTAAAAAGCTTCTGCACAGCAAGGAAAACTATCAACAATGTAAAAAGAGAACTAACAGACTGGGAAAAATATTCACCACCAACAACTCAGATAGGAAGCTTATAACTAGAATATGCAGGGAGCTGAACTCATTATCTAACCTAGGCTACCCATGAATACAAGGCAATTCTTCTGTCTCAGCCTTCTAAGTGCTGATTACAGGCATGGGCCACCACACTGAGCTTGACATGCTGAGGAATCTAATCCAGGACTATGTGTGTGACTGTTTGTAACAGCATGATTCACAAAAGGTAAACAATCCATGACAGACAACTGCTACCAGTTTGTCATTAAATTTCGAGATTCCAGAATAATGAGAAAATTAATTTTTATTGCTTTTGGCCACACAGTCTGGAGTTTTCTTTTAAAGCCTTTGAGCAGACTTATGCAATACAGTCACAATACAGAGGTAAATCCTGGAAGTCATGCAAATCATTTTATTTGTACTGCTTTCCTTACTCAGAAAGTGCTGTCTTTTCCCATGTGTCTTAATTACATTTAATAGAAATGCTTATGTAAGCCTGTTCACTGACTCTACTTCTCAATGACCTCAGTGAACATGATTCTCACTTTTCTGAATTCCTTAATACAATAAATAGCATCCATAACATTAAATTATTATCTTCTGATTCATTTTTTAATCACCGCAAATGTTGGGTAAATGATTCAAAGATAAGAATCATCTCTCCCATTTTGTTTTATGCTTTGTTGATGTCAGTGTATTAAGGTTGCATACAAGTATGAAAACTAAGAAAAAGAAAATAAATTAAAAATGAATATAAATAGTGTAAAAGCAACATTCATTTAGGATAAACACCTGGTTCCATAAATGTAATATGCCCAATTTAACTTTGAATACATTCTGTATCTCAATTTCCTGTCAGGTGTAAAGATATCTGATGGATTTCACACTCCTTTTGTAGATTCTTCAGGTCCCTTAGCCTGTTCTGTTTCCATTGGAAGCAGTAAGAAATTTACATATGTTTGAGTTGCAGGTATGTCTATCAAGTCATATTGCAAAAAATTCTGGGAACAAAAAACAATCACAACAAAGCCAAGGCAAAACTAATACTTTCTCTTAATTCCTACCGTTTTAGCTAAGATGGTGATATTGAAGCCTCAGGTTTGAAAAGTTAATGACAGTTTAAAATTTATTGAAGTAAAGCATTTATCTCAAAATAACTGCTGTAACATCTGGAAAAAGGTGAAACATATGTTTGAACATGATATACAGAACGTATCTTTCATGTTTGACAAAGCTTATAAATAACTTATGATCTTTTAACTTACCCAGACAAATTGGGATTGGGTAATTCCACCTTCTAACTGGACCAGGCATACACGTAATGTGAGAATGACCCTAGATAAACGCAACAACAGGACTTAGTACACATTTATGACAAGTCTAAACCAAAAGTAGAATATTCAGTGGCGATGATAAAAATAAGCTTAAATATGCACTGCCTTTTTTCTTGCATGTGTCCTTTCCATGAGTGTCTGTGAGCAATTTGAAAAGAGACAAGTAATTTTTCACAACTGTAATAAAATGTAAAAATAACTGCAGGGTTACTGTAGAATAAAATAAGCCTTCATATCACATTGGAATTCTAGCTTTATTTTTTTCTGTCAAAAGATGATCTACTAAGTTAATGAAATGATTGTACAAGACAAGGGGTCACGTTCATAGCAACAGATAATAAATTCCTATAACATTCAATGTGATATAGGTTTAAACATTATTGTTTAAGTTTTTGTATAAATGTAATAAAATAAGGATATATATATATATATATATATATATATATATATATATATATATATTACATTTTGCATTAAGATATAAAGCTCCAAAAATCTGATTGAACACCTGAAAATAATAATTTGTGTAACAATCCTAAAAAATGTAAATTGACAATTTTCTAATTTCTAATTTTCTTTATTGTTTTCCTCCCAGTTCTGGGAACTGACTAAGGTCTTTGTTCTGAGTTATATGTCCAGCCCTTTTCTTTTTCTTATTTTGAAACAGGATTTTTCTCAGTTGCTAAGATGCCCAGACTGAGCACAGACTTACCATCCCCCTCCCTCAGCTCAGGGTGGGCTTGGATTAAAGGCAGACGCCACCAACACAACTTCTAAGATCTTTGTTAAATTAACAAGGAAAATGTTTCTATCTCTTCCACTTCCTTTTAAGCAAGTTCTTAAATGCATACTTCTAAGGAAGGTTTTTGTGCAACAATAACTTGAAACCTTCCAAAAGGAACTTCTAAAGGATCAGTATTGTGATGTGTGATCTTCAGTGCCACCTTGGCGGGACTGAGTCAGATCTAGGAAATGGGTAAACCACACTCCTAGGTGCTTCACTGGGTGCTTTTAATGTATTGATATGTGGCACTGAAAACAGAAAACTGAGTGGGAAGCCCAGCGACATATATTAGACTAGGGGCTAGGTGGACCAAAAGGAAAAGGAGAAGGCCTACAAGCACATAGTGCCTAACCCCACCACCCAGGCCTGTTTCCAGGAATGGAACAACTTTGCTCTATGACAATGCCCCCCACGATGCTCTGCTTCACTACATCTTAAAAACAATAGGGCCAAATGACCAAGAATTCAGACCTGAAAACTGTGAGCCAAAAAAAATTATTTTTCCTTTAAGTCTCGTCCGTATTTTAGTCACAGAAATAGTAGTTAGCATAGTAACCACCTAGTAATAATAGGTGACTACCACACACAGATACACATAAAATCAGCATAGAGATTCCACTGGTGGTACATTTAGGGTAATTTGGAGGTTTTTCTCATACTCAACGTTTCATCTAAAGCTTTCAGTGGCATTGCAACTTATTTCCAAGTTCTAAGCATTCAGGAGATCAACTCTCAACATTCTATCTGAGGAGAGTCAAATAATTTTTATTCAAAATCATTATTTGTTCCTATGAAACAAAATTGAGTTAGTCATGCCAACAATTTCTCTCATGATACATGATGTATTTTACTATAATTTGAACTCCCTAAGTTAAGGCTAAACTAGCAACTGAGGGTCAAAAGTATCAAAAACCCACTAGATATCAACCATTTATCAGTTAAAATATTTTGAACAAATAATGAACCTGAAAACTATAATGTTAAACAAGCTGTACCTGAAGAGCATACCCTTGGTCGCACTGGAAGGACACCACATCACCAACCATGTATCTGTCTCCAACTTTAATCCCACTGCTAGGTGTGTTTGGCTCAGGACAGGAATCCAAACCGATTGCTAAAAATAAGTAAACATGATCTTCTGAGTAACTCAGACATGGGGTATTCAAACTATATTAAATTGCCAATATTGAAATTGAATGTCATATCAAACTAGATTTAATGTAGAGACATTGAGAACTTTCTGTGAACAAGACTTAACTACAAGGCTTATTAGATTTCTACTAATCAACCCCATCTTTTGAAATTTTGTAGTCAGCACCTACAATTAAATATCTTTCGGTTATATTTAAATTCACTTTTGAACTTTAGGTTACTAAAAAATCAAAAATAAAATTATTAAAAGCATTTATAAATAGAATGGTATTAATTTAGTTAATAACGAAGTAATAGTTGATAACAAATAATGCAATGCCATAGCAATAATGCAATGATTAATTATGCAAGAAAGTAAAAGACAGTTGTGTGTGCATGTAGTCTGGCTATCTGGCTATTCAAGAGTGTGATGCAAGAGGATTGTATGAGCCCAGGAATATAGAGACAGCTTGGACAACATCACATAGGGCCATTTCTGGAAAAAAAAAAAAACTGAGTGAATGAATGAATCATTTTTTTTTAAGTAAAATAAGAAAAAAATAAATAGTTGAGGTTATAGGTCAGTGTTAGAGTGCTTGCCTAGCACGCATGAGGCCTTAAGTACATCCCAGTAGCACAACCTTTCCCACCAAAAAGGGAGAATATAATATTAGTAAAGCATTCATAGTAATATAAGCAATGCATTTTTGTCATTTTATCTCCATTCTCAGTTTCTCTTTCTCATAGTTATCTACCTCACAAGGAATAGTTGACGTACATATTGCTTGTACAACTCCAAAAAGAGAATTACAAAAATTGGCTTTTTCCATAGATAGCATGGTTAATAAAAACTGTGTCTCTCTGAGATCTAAAAGTTTTATGTACCATTTGAATTCAATTTCCTCTGAAAGAGAGATGATAATATAATCCAAAGTGTTTATTTTTATATTATCATTTTGAAAATAAATTAACAAAATGATACTTAATAAAATAGTTTTATTTCTTTAAATAGTATGCTTGAAGATTTTACCAATTGTTTGTTTTTCCAAAATATATTGCAAACACATGATTATTGTTATTAAAACTTGCTATGCCCAATTAAAATCAGTATTTTTAGTAAGTCACATTTTGAAGCTTTTCCAGTGCATTGGTAAATGGATTACTGAAGAAGTCATTATGTGTGTGTGTGTGTGTGTGTGTGTGTGTGTATGCATTTATTTTTTTAAATCCTTAATTTAAGGTCTCATATATTTGTTCCTTGTTTCCCAAATTATTTCTCTTTGATAGTCTTACAACATCACACACTACATATCTTAATAATGAACAAATAATTGCACACATAGTTGTCACATATGTGTCTTGACTACACTATCGGAAGCCCCAGCAGGGCAGTTTAGAAAACAGGACCCTGACTTTGTATTAAAGAAGCACTGCTGGTAGGAATGAAAATTAAATAAAGAAAAGAGAGTAAATCCTTATTTATTTATTCATTCATAAATATCAATACCTAAACCTGCAAATGGAAGTGACTTTTATAGCTCTGTAGGAAGAGCAGGTTAAATAATTCTGCACTTCAGAACGTGAAATGACGTAGCAGCAGTGACTTGGGAGGGTTATGTATGGACTAGACAGCAGAAGAGTAAAGATCAGGACAGAAGCAATCTCTTGGGAATAATTTGAGGTGCTCGGAGGAAGACAGCAGGAATCAGAAAACTCCAGTTCCCACAATGATCACCATCACTAGCTATGCACGCATTAATATATTTCTTGGCTTTAAAAAAATCTGAATTTTGGACCTAGTAACAGCTGGTTAGTATTATTTGCTTGTTTTAAAATATCCACAAATTTCTCCAAGTTATGTTTGAGATGATAAAGGAAAACTGCCATTTATTTATTTATGTATTTATGTATTTATTTATTTATTTATTGGTGTCAGGCTGCTACTGAGCTCACTATGTCATCTAGGATGGCTTCACTTCCATTTATTTTAATCTCATTTAATACACATTACAACGTTTTGCACATTACACTCATCAGATTGGCAGAGCTCTTTAGAAATTACTGAACACAAAAAAGTGAGTTATGATATAAAAATATTTTTATCTACATGATTTCACCTGCTCTTTGTACATGCTCAGTTTCTGGGGAGTCTCGAGCAGTACTGACTTACACTCAGGCAACAAGGTCACACTTACAGTCATTTTTACTCAGATCAAATTTTATGCACATTCATTTCCCTTCTTTTTCTTTGACATGCCCTATTCAAGGTCACAGATGCAGAAAACTATCAATATCTAGCAGCAGTGATTTCTTTCTCTTGAAGTAGGATAAATAAAACTATGGCATTGGCGCAGGAAACTAGTGAAATCTTCATTTTTTATAAAAGGTTTTACATAGTAAGTAAATGATAGGATTTTGGAGCAAGTCTTTAATATTAAAAATGATACAAAACTCCTTAAACTATGTGATAGATATTTTATAAGTCATAAAAATTTTGAAATATATATATATATAGGATTTCTGGTTGTAAGATGATTGTGTGTCCCTCTACATTATGCTGCATTACTATCCTCAATTATATTCATACCTATGTGGATTAATGCTAGCAGAAATATTTCAGGTACAAGTACATGCTCTCTTCTCTTTTTTCTAAAATAGATTAAGCTAAGCCAGATAATATCTATTAAATATGATTATTTCAGGAAAAGAAAGGAAAATAATCAAAAAACTAGATGAGTCACACGTTAAGGACTTTATTCATTTTGGTGGTCTTCTGAGAGCCAACTGTTTTTATACGCATTAGAGAAAAAAGCTTAAAATATCTGAATATCCTGCAGCTCAAATTGCCAGTCAGAGGCACTGGAGGCAAAGAGTTCAGTGGTTAAGAGCGCTTGCCTACCACGTGCTGGGCCTGGCTTCCTCAGCACTGCATAGGCTGGGCCTGGGACACATGACCATTTGCAGAAAAATAAATGAGTGAATACCAATCAAAGGTCTGCACCACCTGGTCTGTTAAAAAATATATATCTAAGAAAAAGAGAAGCACTTTAAAAAAATTTACAGTCATTCTTATGTAAAAGAGTATAACTGTGTTTTTAAGAAGTAATTTAAAATACTCTCTGCAGAATTATGTTTGTTTATTTAAGTAATTAAATGAAAAGGGCTTTTTTTAAAAAAGCAGGAAATAGATAATATTTGCAACAGTGTTGAAAAAGATTCCTTTTTCACTTTACCAAAGCTAGTCTCGTGCTTGACAAAGAAAATCAAAACAATTAGCGATTTTAAGCTTCATGAGTGTAAATTTTGTCAAATTATGTCTTTGACACTCAAAAATTCTCTGTAGGAGAAATTTTTAATAAGATTGGATCAGTTAATCATTTGCTGACACCAAAAACAAACAGAAATTGATGCAGGGACAAACTCATATCAAAAGTGTGATATTAATGTAGGACATTACCCAGGCTGAAAATATTAAATCATCATTTCTTAGCAATTTCAATATTTATTTGTAACTCAAAATTATTTTGTTCAATTATCTAATGAGACATTTCTAGGCAGTAGAAAACATTGTTAATCACATTGATAATATCTTGTAGTTTTGTTTATGTATACACATGCTCATAAATACATATTTTAGAGATTTCTATTTTTGAATGTTCCCTTAATGCATTGAGAGAAACAAAGAAGAGAAAATAAATTAATTATTTCTAAAAGTCCAGGTAACATAGTTGACTTAAGAGAAAAAAAAACATAATTTTTTGTTGATAACCCACATACAAACTTATTGAACATGAAAATGAAAAATATTCATTTTACATATTTGTGAGATTAATAACAAGAACTGAGTCATATGTCTTTTACCAAAAGGTTGCAGATCGTGATATTTAAAGTATTATTCTAAATGGACTACATGTTTTCATTTAAGCTTTTCTCTAAATAATAAATACAAAACAAAAAATTTTCTACCTTTATGCTAGTCCTGATAGCTTTAAGAACATATACCAGAATTGCAAGTTGATGTGCCATAGATATCATTATTAAGAAAAGAGTTTGAAAATAGTGCAGACATCATCTATGAAAATCAAAGAATGAAGATGATCTGAGACAGTCCTCCTGTTGGAAGATTATGTAAAACATGATTGTTGTGCATACAGAACTTTGTCGGACATTAATGTGCATCAGGACTAATTAATCTATTAAAATATTAAAATCTATTCAATTTTAATCTATTAAATTAAACTATCGAATGACAAATGCTTATGGTGTGTCATAATTTTACCTACTTTGTTCTTTAGAAGTCATCTTTTTAATCTTTACTAAAGGACAGTAACTGTTTAGGAACACGTTGTGTTGCAAACTTCACTCACATTTACTATAAATCTTTATTTTTTATTGTGTTTTATTCTCACTAACATCAGCATAGTATCACTGAATAAATAACTGAATATTCAATACTATTTTATCAGATTTTAGCCTAGAGAATAATGGTAAGTTACAAAAATGCAATCGAGATCTGGACATACTCTTCATTTATTCATGAAACAAGCAATTAGCACCCATTTGTATTTGGTATCTTTCTAGATGCTGGAAATGCAAGGGTTAATTAGCTGCTAAGAATCTTAGCTCTAAGGAAACGCCTGGTGGAGCAGGAGAGAGACTTGGCACAATAACAGAATGCAGGGGAGCAATCACAGATTAAAATAGTTTTTATTTAAGTAACTGTTTAATATAAAATAATCCATGCATGTATTGAAATGTATATATATATTCCATTTAACATAAGGAAGAGTAATGTCAAAGTGATGTCCTGGAAGAGAAAACAGAATGTCTAATGAATTACTTTATAAGAGAGAGATTTTTTTTAATTTCAATTTTTGAAATAAAAAAGAAGATATTCTGCGCTAACAGAGCACTGAACCGTTCTGAGGAAGGTGGGTAGAAGTGAAGTCAAAGAAGAAGGCAGGAGTTGATTATAAATCTACATGATCAGTCAGCAAGGGGAACTGAATTCTATGTTCACCTGAGGCAGCATTCAGCACCGAGAATATCTCCTACATGTTTCCTGGCTCCACTAATTTCACGTGTACTTAAAATTTTTTTTTGAAGTCTAAGGGTATATTTGTACCTCTCTTCCTTCACAATAAAATAAAATTAGAAATGTTAATTTTACAATTATTTTATAATGCTTAAAAATACAAGTATACTATTTTTACTAGAGTGTCAGATAAAAAGGAAGAACTCAATATTGACTTAATAGTTTAGGTGTTTAGGCTTGGAAGTGAAAATGTCAGCTTGAATTCCCTTTAAAAAGGAAAATAAATATAAATAAATATATTTATTTATTTATTCACATAAATATTCTTGAATGTGAAAAGATTTATAAAAAGAATCCAACAATTTAGGTATCTTCAATCTTTTAAAATAACAAAAATGAGAAGATTCGTGTCAAGCTAAAATGTTTTTGCCTTTACTGCAAGAAAACCAGGAACAGAAGCTGTGCTACTCTCTCAACATACGACTATTTAATTTTATATAAAAAGTCTAGAATTCAGACACTTAGGTTAAAATTCATACTATGAAATAATAGAAATCAACAAGAACAACAACAAAAGTGAACTTTCAGTGAGATAACTCAGATGTAAAATGCGAGGAAATTAAAAGCAAATCATGACGAATATGTAAAGGGTCTTATAAAGGTAAAGAGTGAAGATTAATGAAGATTATGAAGATTAATTACACTTACTTGTATGCAAACTCTTCTGAGTAAACAGCAATTAAAATTAGGAATGGCAACTACAAATAATTTAATTTGATCAGGAAATGTTTATCTGATATTTTATGAAATGTTAATGTGAATAAACTAGTTAAAACAAGAAAAATTAGTGTAAGTAAAATATAATTAATTTAAAAATCCTTTTCTTCTCAAATAGTCAATTATGTAATTAGTCCAATATTAGAAAACATGTTTAGTGATTATAACAGTAAACTCATTAAAACGTAATGCATTGTCTCATAAGCATACTGTTTAAGGATTGAAAGCAATTTCATAATTGGTGTAATGAATAAAACTTTTCATTGTTTATAAGATAACATCAAATGGATAAGTTTCTGGTCATTTATTATTTTGTGGCTATTTTGATGCATTTAGGTATTGAAACTAGCCCAACACTCATTATTCACAAGGAAAAGTTGTCTTCCTACCGTTTAAGTTTTCCCAGGATTTATAGAAAAATCCCCAGTGACAAAGATCATGACTGCTCATCTGCATGTGGAGGAGAGAAACATAACACATATCTTTTTCCTTCCACAGATACCAAATACCAAAACCACTGAGGACCTCAAAAGTTCCTTGAAGGAATCTTGTATAACTACTACATGTATTTTCTCATTGTGACATAATACACTCTATAAATTCAAAAGAACAGGATTCTGCTCATTAAGTATGATTATGCATGACACATAACTGCAAGAGCATGTTTATTTAAAAGAGGGAACAAAATAACAGAAAACATAAATTGCCAAAAACATAGTTCCATGTGTCAGTGATATTACGGATTGGGAAACAAAATATTTTCATAGTTTTCCTAAGAAAAATCTCAGTTTTTTAAAAAAATTTAGTGCAGCTGTGCCTATCAGCATGAACGTGTAAGTAGCTGATATCACCAATATTAAGGAAAAGTGACTTTATGTCAACTTTAACTACACTTCATCTTCTCTCTACAGAACACTGAAGGATGTCTCCCCTGAATTATCTTTCACTGGATTCAGTGTAGTTTACATCTCCCTAACTTGTCAGGCTAGCACGTTTTTAAAAGTACCTTATGTAGGTGACAAGGACTTTTCCACTCTCCTTTTGTTCCTCCCTTTACCCACCCATCCCTCCCTTCCCACTTTACCCTCTATTTCACTTTGTTTTTCATTGTACGTTCAATGAAATAGTTGTGATCTGGGTTTCTCTTATCAGGGAGACCATTCAATGTTTCACCTTCTGCTTCTGACTCACTTCACTAAGTATGATGTTCTCTAGTTTCTTCCATTTGCCTGCAAAAGCCTCCAAGCTTTATAGATGCACAGTATTCCAGTATGTATAAATAACACATTTTGTGTATCCATTGGTCTGTTGATGGGTATTTTGGTGTCTTCCATATTTTAGCTATTGTTAGTTATGCTGCTATGAGCATGGGTATACATGTACCTCTGTTATGTCTTGTTTTGATCTCTTTTGGAAATATTCCAAAATATTCACTGGATCAGAGGGGATATTTATTTCCAGTCTTTTGAGAAATCTCCATACTGCTTTTCAAAGTGGTTGTACAAATTTGCATTCCCACCAGCAGTGCAGGAGGGGTCCTTTCTCCCCTCAGCCTCTCCAGCACTGATTACTATTTGACTTGTTGATATAGGTCGTTCTCTCTGGAGTGTGATGGTATCTTAGCATTGTTTTGATTTGCATTTCTCTTATGGTTAGGGATGTAGAACATCTTTTCAGGTATCTATTGGCCATTTGAACTTCTTCATGAGTGAACTGCCTCTTCATTTCATTTGCCCACTTTTCAATAGGATCCTTTTGTTTGGTTGGGTTTACTTTTCTTCAGCTTCTTGTATATTCTACTTATGAGCTTCCTATCTGAGTTATAGGTGGTGAATATTTTTTTCCAGTCTGTGGATTCTCTTTTTACAATGTTGATAGTTTCCTTTGCTGTGCAGAAATTTTTAATGCAATTTCTATCAAAATACTGACAAATTTCTTCAAAGAACTTGAAACAACAATTCTTAAATTTGTATGGAACCAAAAGAGACCAAGAATAGCCAAAGCAATCTTGAGCAGCAAGACAAAGGCAGGAGGCATTACAGTTCCAGACATCAGGCTGTACTACAAAGCAATAGTTGTAAAAACAATTTGGTACTGGCACAAAAACAGACAGATAGACCAGTGGAACAGAATTGAAGATGCAGAGGCAAACCCAAATACCCTCAATTACTTAAACTTCAACAAAGGAGCCAAATGCATACAATGGAAAAAGGACAGCCTGTTCAACAAATGGTACTGAGAAAACTGGTCATCCACATGCAAAAGAATGAAACTAGTTAGTCACTCACCTATCACCACGCACCAAAATCTAATCAAAGTGGATCAAAGACCTAGACATTAAAAGTGAAACACTGAGCCTCCTAGAAGATAAATTAGGCAAATATCTAAAAGACATAGGGGTAGGCAAAGTCTTCCTTGACAAGACAACAAGAGCAAAAGAAATTATCTCCATTATTAACAAATGGGATCTTGTCAAATTAAAATATGGGTTTTAAGGCAATCTCATACTTACGTTTTCCTACTGTTATCTAGTAGAGTCAAGAGAGAAACCAAATATCAAATCCACTGTATATAATCTTGTATCTGTCTATACACTTGTAGGACTCTTCAAATTCCAAGCTATAATTATATTTATCAATTAATTCCAAACAGTAGGAATATTTTCGATTTTAATAAAGTCTTCACAAAGTTGACAAAACTTCACAACCAAGAATCCATAGATATGATCATCACCTAAATATATCAAAATATTCAAACTATCTTCTGACTTTAGTTATTGTAAAAATAACATTGGTTCCTTTGTGAAAATGCAAGTGCATGGATCAATCTCAAAAAAAGCTACTCTGGTATCTCACCGCCCGGAGTTTTTACAAGATTTCAAAATGGTTATAATTCCCAATTATTTGCGAAATGCCAACTAACACAACGTATTTTGCCACTATGTGAATGCACATCCTTCTGTTCAGTCTGAAGATATTTTAGAGCTACATCTTAGGTAACTGTGCGGCATTGCAACCTGGAACATGAACCTAACACAAAGTAATACTAGCATGTGCTTTTTGCGTAGATGAGAAGATTGTCCTTTTATTTGGGAAACAGCATGGAGCTGGAAAATTATGGAAGGAGGCTTAAGAAACTTATGAGTGGTTAGACCATGGCTATTTTAAGATATAAAATGTATCAAGGCTTGTCCTGTCCTATATATAAATCTTTCTTTTAAAATAAAAACGTTGGGATTCATTTCATTGAATTTCGCCAAAGCAAAACACAAAAATTTACATCACTGAACAGAAAGAAGAGTATTGTTTTCTGGGAAACACACACACACACACACACACACACACACACACACACACACACACACTCACACACTAGTTCCCAAATACAATTTTCTTTAATCAATAAGTAATTAACAAAAGAACTGATTACACATTTGGATGTTTGCTGGAACTAGTCGGCTGAGAGATACTTGAATAATAAGTGGTCATAGCTAACATACAGTCCACACTAATATAAAGAGATAATCTCCTTTAGATAAACATAATCAGTATGTTTTCAGTTTTTCCAAAAAAATATTCATCAGGATGTAAAAATAGCAATATGTTGTCTTGTGTCCTACCGGAACGAATTTGCAGTACCCTGTCCACAAGTTATTCATGGTAATTTAGCACAAAAATTTGGAGGTTCTGCTCTGTTTTTATCTAGAGCCATCTCCAAAAAGCTTATTTGGGAAAAGGTGCTGTTAGGAAGAAGGGGCTGGCTGGCGGGGACCAGTGCTTGGGGTTTGATCTGGAGGGATTGTGTCATTTGACAAGATGAGGGTAAGGATGCCCAGGGTGGAGCTTTCAGGGGTTTGTTGTTGACTTGTGCACCAGGAAGTGAAGGAGGGGCACCACCCATGGGTGTGAAGGCCCAACTGGCAGCTGGGCTGAGGAAAGGGAGGAAGAAGAACTATTGTTACAGCTTCTTCCTGAGAAGGTTCTGGACTGAGCTGCTCCCGCTGCTCTTGGCTTTCTTTCTGCAGTGGGTGAACAACAGTCCAGGCTCTTCCCTGTGCTTCCTTCATCGCTGTTTGCCCATGAACAGACTGTGAACTTTTGAAACTGTAGCTAAATAAATGTCACCTCCTCTACATTCTGGCCATTGGGTATTCTGTTCCAGCAATGAGAAAATAGGTGCTAATTGAAATCATTACCTAAACATTAACAATCACAAACACAGCACTATGTTGTAACAGAAGAACATGCCATTTCTCTACCCAAATTTCCATAATGACTCCTCACTTCATTGATAGGAAAAGTGAGTTCCTCAACAATGTCTAATAATGGGCAGACAGTTCGTTTCCTTTTACCTTTACCTCTTTGTGTTCCACACTTCGATTCTATCATAGTTTTCTGATTGTTCCCTTAAATATCCAAAGATCATCTGTCTATCATTTTCCATTTTTGCTGAAATATATTCTTCTTCATAAAGCCTCCCTAGACCATCCAAACATCACAGACCTCTCTCCAGCTCTAGCTTTCCAGACCACTCAATAAGTCTTCATTTATCTTCATCTATTTTTATATCATGCTAATTTCTGAAATATTACATAAGCTATCCCTCTCTATACACACACACACACACACAGAGAGAGAGAGAGAGAGAGAGAGAGAGAGAGAGAGAGAGAGAGAGACATAACAGTCAACATACTAGCCCCGAAAATAAAAGAGATAATCTTCCTTAGATAAATATAATCAATTGTTTTCAGTTTTTTTTTTTTTAAATACTCGCTGAGGCTACACAAATAAAGTATAAAATATATTATCTTGTGTGTGTACATATATTTGTCTCCATCTGATAGTCTGCAGGCCCATTACGGTCAAGAGTATGTATCATACCTTTCATTCACCAATGTACACAACGTCTAATCCTCAAGAGTCAGGTATTTGTTCGATGTAAAAATACATAGGCAATAAGAAGATGAAAAGGAAGTGATATCAGAAGTGAGAAAAACAAGATATCCTATCCGTGTTGTGCTCAGAGTACTGATGATATTAAAATTTAGGATAGAGACAAGATGCAGCGGTCTTCTAGGGTGGAAGATGAGAAATAGAGAACGTAATGGAGAGAAAACGAAAAGCAAAAGGATAAGCGAGGCAAAAGGTGTGCTATTAGCTAAAAAAAAGGCATTACTTCATTTAGGGAAAGAATATTAAAAATCCTTGTGTGAAAAAAAACGGAAGAACTCTTGTTAAAATAGAATGCGAATGAATGCTGTCCTTATTATATGGATGATATTAAGGCAGTGATAAGAAGTAATTATTACCTAGGAATGTCAATAACACGAAGGGTGAAAAAGATACTCAGCATAAATAACACCCTAGTTTTCATACACACACACACTCACTCACACACACACACACACACACACACACACACAGTTGTATATTAACATATGTATATTTATGTGCATCTAATCATAAACTTATAAGGGTCGGATATTTTCATTATTTCAAGTTCAAGAAGGAAAGTTCAACATAATGATAAAAATAGGTTCCTAGTAGGCATTAGTCTTTCAAAAAATAAAAACTGGATTTGGCTTTGGAGTAACTACACTACCAAGTTATATAGATTTTTGATGTTCCTCTAAAAACCACCTCGGTGAGTATAAAATTAGATGGATAAAATGATAAAATAGTTTCTTTATGTAATTTCAACCAAAACTCTGTTTCCCAAGACAGAAGAACACCTGCCTTGTTTCCTGAAACCTTTACTTTTTAAAATATTTCTTTAGAAACACAGTAAAAGTCAGGTTTCTTGATTTTAAAGAAAAACCTGTCCTTTTAAGATTTTTAAAGGTTTTTTTTTTATCTGCTGCCAGTACTTAAAGTGTTTTCATGAGCCTCATTTCCTCATGGTGGTTCCTCCCTTATGTCACCCTGAGGCCAAACCTTCACTTCAGAGATGTTACAAAGAAAATATGGGAGATGCACAGTGCAAAGCCAGGACTCCTCTGTAAAAATAAGTTAATACAACTATACACACAGATCCCACTCCTGCTCACTCACACTTTTCAAAATATCCATTTTTAAGCATATTTTTCTATTTAACAATCTAAACTTAGTTTAAAACCTTCATAATAGTCCTTATGTGCAAAGTAAAGCTGTGTAGATACAGAAAATAGAATAGGCATTCAAAAAAAAAAGTACAAGCATAGGATACTGCTCTAAATACCCAAAGGGAAGAAAATCATGATGTCAAAGACATATCTCACCCTTACAGTAATTGCACGACTACTCCTAGTAACCAAGATGCGAAATTAACTCCTACATGATATTTGAAATCATGACATATATGCACAACAGGGAAATATTTATATAATATTGAAATCCCGTTATTTGCAGCAACATGGCTGCACCTGAGAGATATCATACTAAGTAAAATAAATAAGGCACAGAAATAAATTTCCTACATATTAGCACTTCCATGTAGACAAGAATAGAATCCACCATCTGGAAGCAGAGAGTAGAGCAACCACCACAGGTAGGAAGAATGCGGGCAGTGATGGAGACAGTGGTGGAGGACCACAGAGGCGTACCTGGGAGGGAGCAATATACTCTGTATAGTGTAATAAGGTAACAGTGTTTGACAACATTTCATTGTATATTTCATAACAGCTAGAGTGCAGAATTCTGAATGTTCCTAACAGAGAAATAATGAATATATTAAGTGCTGAATATACCAATTACCTTGATATGATTATTATATAGTACATACGTGCATTGAAATATCACTGTATTCTATAAATATGTACAATTACTATGTGGCAATTGTATTTTAGAAAACAATTTTCTCCTACAGAGACTTTATATCTCAACTAATATTTTGAAAGACTTCTGAAAATGTAAGTAAGATTATGGTTTAGATCTAAAATGCCTCACTCCCCGATCTTATTTTACGGAGGGTGTTTGGACCACGGGGAAGCCGGGCTTCTCAGCAGGGTCTTCTACTAATGACATCATGGGTGAATGAGCTGCCAGAGGTGGGATGGAGGTGGGTCACTGGAGGTCTGAAGTGAAGGCTGTATTTCTGTACCAGGTGCCACCTTTGTCCTCTCTGATCCTGGCTGCTGTGGGGTGAACAGCTGTCCCTCACCCAAGACATTCCATCACACCCTTTGTGCCTTGGAGCCGGTGAATGTGGCACTGAAAGTGAGATGCCAAGCAAGTCTCTCCTCCATTAGGTTGTAAGTGTCAGGTGCTGTGTCTTAGAGATGGGAAGGCGACACAGCAGCGTGTTCTTTTAATTTCTAGTTCTTGTACCGTAGCTTCAACCAATGGATGCATCTCGTGTCACCACAAAATAGATGTTTCAACATGACAGAAAGCAAACTCTATCGAAATCCGCCAGATGATAAGAGGCACTGTTGTCCATAACCAAGAGGCATTTGAAATTGTTGTGCTTGGATGGCAGGTGCTGCGTTTCCGGTGAGTGCACTGAAGGAGCAGTCAGCTTTTCCGGTTGTCCTGCTGGAGGGTCCACTCAACCAAAGATGCTCCATGCAGCGCATGATTCACCAAGCACGTTTCAGCTGCTAACCAAGCTGTTATTAATAAGACAGCCCAAAGTGTTGTCACTCCTTCTTTTTATAAGTTAGGGCTTTAAAAGGAGAACAAAAATTATCAGTCTTTAATTCTGTACAGTTGTACTTAGTGTTAAATTTTCTTGTTCATGGAGGCCGAGGCAGGAGGATTGCCATAAGTCTAAGGCCAGCCTGGGCTACATAGTGAGTTCAGGACCAGCCTTGAGTACAGAGCAAGACCGTATCTCAAAATAAATAAATAAATAAATAAATAAATAAATAAATAAATATAAATAAAAATAAAAATTGTGCAACCTCTCTCTCTGTTCTTACTAAGTAATGGCCTTATTTATTACTCTGTGAAGTTAAAAACCTGCATAATATTCTAATGTTTTAAAATTAAATAAGAGAACATTAGGCAGTGATTTCAATACATTCAATGAAATGTATCATTTTCTAGTATTTTTTACATCTATTTCTCTGAATCCTTTCATTTTTCTAATCACAGTTATTGTTTTAACTTAGAATCACTAACCTTGATTTAAAAAAATAACACAACTGGAATATTTTTACTGGACAAAGTTACTAAAAGGACTAATAAACTTTATTGAGGCATTTATGTCCTTTATTTAAAAACACTGTTCATTGTTTTCTGAAGAATATCCAGGTTCAGGTAAGTTATGACTTGATAAAATAGGATTTATTATAGTTTATCTACTTTATATTTAGGTTTTTAAAAATGTTTTCTTTAATCTGTGAGGTTTTTAATACATTTTCCAATTAAGGAGGAGAAGTCACCAAATACCGGATGTCATAGTTAGGACCCTTCACCAAAATGCTTAACATAGTTTCTAATCATTTTCTAATAGGTTTTCATCCTATGATCTCTGAAGCATATAATAAACACTGTTCTTAATATAATTCTTGAATTTTTTGTTTCTATTTTAACTCTTGAACAAAGGAAAATATCTAATGATTTTAAAGAAATATCTGGGCATCCATCAGAACCCAAAGACTCCCTTTCGTAAGAATTCACTTCTGAATAAATGGAGTCAAAGATAGCAAATTAAGTGTCATTCCCTTCTCATATCCTCTACCCTGTTAGAATACTTGACAATCTTATTACTTGAAGCAACTAAACATAAAATACATTGTAGCAACATCTGTTCTTATGCGCCTTCCCTACCAACGGTAAATTTTCACATTCAGAAATGGATTTAGAAAACTAATTCAGGAAATATGATCATTCTATGATCATAACTACTTGCGACATAATTGAATGGCCACCACCAACACAGGGTCCACATAACACAAAGATTTAATTCATTTAGAAAAAAATTCTTTAGTGCAGTCACTCAAGATTTACCCTGAAGTCCTAATCAGTGTCCCCTGTGAAGACAGGCACTAAATGCTACTTTCCAAATAAAGATTATAATTTAAAAGGCGTATATTACATCTAGTATGCCTTTTCTGTTAAAGATATTAGTTCCTAAGATCAAAAATTATGAGACTCTCAGCCATTGGTCATACTTTTCTCCTAGTACAACTAGTCAAACCAGCAATTCTGTAGGAGAGAAATTCTGGTAACACCTATTATTTATTAAAGATGTATATTCATTTTCTTTATGAAAAGTAATTCAGATTTTTGGATCAAAATGATAATATGAAAAATATTATTCATAATTCCTTGATTAATTGTATTGCATTTTAATGATCTTTTTATTTTCTAAAGATATCCCCTTCTTCTTGTGTGAAATTTCTTCTTTTTTTTTTAAGATTCAGTGTAAGTGTCTTTCCTGATTTAAGTATTCTCTGAAATTTGTAAATTGTGCTGGTTATTCATTACTTTCATGCACTCCACAACACGTTTCTTTCAGTGTCCAAATGGAACTACATCACTGCTTTATCTTTTTGTTTGTTTTAGGTGACTGTGGTCAATTCAAAGATCGTACTGTAACATGTTTATCTTCACATGTTTTGTACGGGGCACACTGCCTACCTGATACACTGAAGTTGTTCCAAATAAATATCAGTTAAATAAATAATCTTTCATGGATTTTTGTCATGTCTTTACAGTACAATAATATATTTATTGTGTCTGAGTTTAGCTATAGTTGGAGGGGTACATTGTATTATATAAAATGTTAAATATCAGTTAACTACTAGTACAATTTAGATCTTATGTATTCCCAATGAGTTCCTGGGGTAAAGATTTGGTCTTCAACACAGCGTTATTGGGAGCCTGTTGGATATTGAGACACGAGGTTTAGTGGAAGGTCATTAAGCCCTTGGGGGCATTCCTTTGGAGGAGATAATGTGACCACCACCTTTCTTCTCACTTTATTTCCTGACCATGAGGTGACTTTTTTTCTTTACTACACATTCCCTTGAGGACCCTTGCAATGTAGCACATCCCTGGAGGCCAACAAGCAATGTGCCTGCTGAAATATGGACTATAACCCTCAGAACTGTGTCAAAACAAGCTTTTTCTCTTTTCAGACTGATAATCTACCCTTTTTTATTTATATAGCTACAGAAAACTGACAAGTCATTTGTCTTTGTTTAACGAACATCTATCATCAAAGCCTCTCTTCTTTCCCACTGGCAGCTTCTCTCCCACCAGTATTTCCAGTATAGGCAAGGATACTTAAGCGATCGGGGGAGTACCACAGACAAGGTGATGCAGAGGAGAGGAGATGCTACTATGGAGAAACACCAAGAGACAGAGGCCTGGAGAATCATAAAATGAGTACCGATCTGGGATATAATTACCATTATGAGCACCAGGATCAGAAAAAATAGACAATAGTTATGATCTAGGTCAATAGTACATATTTGATTCCTCTACTGCTAGGTGTTAGGTCCACTGGCTTATTAATTTACCCAGCACATATATTTCAGGAATTTAGCAAGTTTCGGAATCTTGACTTAGTAGTAGAAATGAGATTATATCCTAGACAAACCTTGTTATATCTTACTGCAGATCCTAGTTTTGTGGAAGTTAAATTCTTGGAAGAGATAAAAAGTAAGATTATAGTTACGTAAATATTCATGCAATTATACTACTGACAATTTAAGTGGAAAATAACACAAAGCCTTACATGTGTATTTTGCATAAGAACTATTCCTTTTTGTAAGATTTTCAAAAAATTGAGATACCAGTGTACATTTTTTGTGCCGCCAAGGAAAATCATTTCAACTTCAAATTTCTATACATTGCCAGTTTCTTGCAATTTTTCACAATTTACAAATTTTTGTAATGAAAGAGTAAACATTACAACTAAGCTCACGGGAAAAAATACGGAAAGAATCATAAGAGACTGCCATTATGGTGTACGCACCAATAATTTTTCTAATGTAAAAAATATACACACTCTTTAAAAAATATAAAAATTTACGAAGTCTGAATTGGAAAGATACAGAAATCCTGAATGGATCAAGAAGTAGTAATGCCTTGTAACAAAGAATAACCCTATAACAGACGAATTCACATGCGAGTTCTATCAAATTTCTAATGGAGAAATAATGTCAAACTTTATCAGATATAGGGGAGGAAGTAATTCCAAGTTCACTTTTGATATCAGCATTTGCCCTATATTGAAGCCTCACCAACACAAGAAAACTACATCTGCATTTTTCAGTGAGTTGGTTTTTTTGTAGATAAAAATGAATTATTCAAGAAGGAAATTAAGTAAATAATCTCATTTACAGTAGTGTGAAAAATAATTACTACAGAATACATTTAAACAGGAGAAAAGAATTACATACCAAGATCTAAAAAAGAAAGAAATCATTGAAAGAAAGAGAAGACATGAATAAATAGAAAGACTCCTTGGTTTATGGACCTAAAAACTATACGGTACATATATTCATATTATTCAAAGTAATCTATAGATTGAACAGAATCCCTATTAAAATCTCCGCATTATTTTATGCATCTTTTTAGAAAATAATACTAGATTGCATGTTACCACAAAATTTACTAAACATTCAATTGATTGTTGAGAAAAAATATCAAAGATATACACATCACACTTGCAGATTTAAAATAATTATTACCAGTACCATACATGTAGCTCAAGTGGTGAAGCATGTGATTAGACTGAATAAACTTCTGGATTCAGTTCTTAGATTTGAAATAATTAAAAGATATATAATTTTATACAACTGTCAGTGTAATCAAAATGGTAATGACAAGAGAGTAAAAACCAATCCACAAACCAGTGAAGCAGCATGGAAAGTTCCGAATAAAATCTCACATAGAGAGGCAAGTGTCCTTGGAAAAAAATTCCAAGAATTCACAATAGGAAATTAACAGTTTATTCAACAAACGATGTTTAGAAAACTGGGTACTTCACAAAAAAAGAATAAAATTAAATCTATCTACAACATGTTTAGAAATCAAGTCAAAATGAACTAAGAAATTAACACCTCAAAATTTATAGCAAAAAATACACAGAAAAACCTTGATAAAACTGATTTGGGGGGAAAAACTGGTTTTGGAGGTGATTTATTGTTAACAAGAACAAAAATATACAAGTATGACATAAACAATTTCCTCAAACAATAGAAAGTAATCAGACAACTAAAAATAAGACTTTAAATTGGGAGAAAATATTTTGAAAACACTCTCTGAAAAGGATTATTATCCAGGTTTATAAAGAATACAACTCAAAAAGAAAACAATCTGATTAAAATGGATAAAGAATTCAGGTATATATTCCTCTTCAAAGAGAAGAATTTCATGCAAACATTCAATGGCTATAAGAACAATCTTGCATATCGTCAATCACTGTGAAAAAACCTGTAAGATTTTTGGGATGTTGAAAAAACAAAGCCTTTGTACCCTGTTGTAAGATTTTTACACGGCATAGCCACATGACATGTAACATGGAAATTCTTCAAAAACTTAAAATAGATTTACCATGTGACTTAGCAATCCAACTTCTGAGAATGGACATCCATGTTCAAAAGAAACTATTACATTGAGGACATATTTTCACTCATAATTTACTCTGATATTATTTAAAATAATCAAGATTTGAACAGAACCTAAGCGACCATCAAAAGATAAATGGACAAACAAAATAGAGTGTACACATAAATTATGTGTTTTTCAGCCTTAAGGAAGAAGCTTGGCAAATGCGAGAACACGTACAAACCTAGCAGACATTATGTAATAAAATAACTCAGTCACACCATGATAAGTACTGTACAACCACACTTGTATGACACACCCCAAATAACCATTTCATAGAAAGAACGCAGAATGGGGCTTGTAAGCAGGTAGAAATTTGGATAAATTGGGTTAGGTTGAGAGGTTGAAAATTACAAATGTGGAATTATTTTTCAACAAGTATAGAGGTGCAGTTATAAAACATGAATACGTGCTAGAGATTTCTTGTGTATTTTTGGGATTACAGTGATTACAGTTACTATTACATGGAGCATAAACTTTTGTAAACAGTGTAGATATCACAACAATTGTTCTAAACACACAAAAAAAGAATTATTTATAAACCTTGGTGAGATCCTTAGAATTTTATCCATATAAATTTGTAAATGAACTAAAAAATAAGCAACCTCATCTTTGGTAATCTTAATTAAGAAAGGCTAAATTTTTTCCTTGGCATATTTATTTTAGTTTATATAATCATAAAAATATTTATTTTTAAATTAAAATGAGCACAGTCTTAATTTTTCTGAACAATGCATGATACTATTTTTACCTGTGTATTCAAGATGAAATCCTGCAGCAGAAACACTGATGTCAGATTGAAAATTTAAATATAAATTATTAGATGTACTATTCAAAAGATGGGGTATTGTTGTTCCTGAAATGATAGTTGAAAAGACAGATCAACAACTACATAAATATACTAGAGTAAAACTACATAAATCAACTAATTATCAGTCGATAGTTTACCCACAAAATATATTTCATTCAAAATGTTTCTCAAGAATTTTGTAGCTAAAGTATTTCTCCATAACCCTCTTTAACTTTAGTGTTTTTTATTTCCAAGGATATTGACCCTTGAGATGATTTTAGATCATTTTCAAAATTAGGTAAAACCAAAAACAACTGATGAAATTCAAAGCAGAAAAATCTTACATGTGTGAAACAAATGTGTAAATATTCCGCGAATGATCTAACGTTAAGTTGATTTAATTTTTTCCTGTTTTCTTCATAGAAAAACACCGTAAGACTTGGTATTTGCTAAGAATATATAAAGTTCCTTTGTTATTGTCATTTGGTTGGTTTTTAACCAAGAGTCTCGATGTCTCTTATATTCGGGCAGAAGAGCTAGTTGTCAGCTTATAGAAACAAACGTCTATTTTGAACTGTTAGTCTTCTCTTTCAGCAATACATTACAATGGAGTTCTTTTCATGTTGTGGAGAAATCAACTTTATTTCATCCAATGATTGCTTGGAAAGAATAAAATATCTGCCTGAATAAATTACTTCTTGACTATTTGATGTAAGAGCCTTCAACTAAATGATTGTAAATGGCAAACAATAAAACTATAAATGGTAGATTTTAAAATAAAAGTTGAATAAGCAAATGAACTGACGAAGTTATAAAGATCTCCATATAAGTATATAATAATTTTGTGTTTGCTTTGTGCAAATTTGTGGATTTTATCCTACGTGTCTTGTAAATAACATTGGAAGGACATAATTTTTTATTTGTTTTGCCTTTTTCCTTTATTTTAGTGTCCTACATGCCATCCTTGAAGACAGGGGTACGCACAAACTCAAAAGGTCACTGGTATCTCTGAGTATCTTAGTGATTAAGAACTCTGGCGCTGGCGTCACACAAGCTGAGTCCTGATCTCATTGTAACATGAACTGTACAATCCAAGGCAACTTCACCTTGCTAAACTTCACTTACCACCTGGACTGCTAAATAGATTAAATGACTAAAGGTGTGGAGAACCTCTTCCAGAGATGGTGCTTCTTAATTAACAGCTGCTTTCTTAAAATCATTTCTAACACTAGTTGTATTTCTAATTAAGAAAGAATTACATCTAATCTACCAAAGACAAGTTACTCTCGAAATTCAATGACAGTGTTTTTCTTCTATCTGAATCCATTCCTAAGTATTGCTTAGACATAGGTCAGATCACTCCTTTTAGATATATCTTTCCTTATTTCACTAGAAATGCTGAATAATTGCTTATACTCCAAAAGTTCTTAAAAGTGTAAACCAAATAAACTAATTGCAGTATTTTATCTGAGTTAACAGTTTGGCTATATCTTTATTTGTATTTCTAAATTTTTAAAAGTAAAGGTAAGCTTTCACAAAGTAAATTATATTTCTTTTTCTACATATGAAATTTTAGATTATTGGATTAATTACTTTAAAACATTACATAAGTCTAACAAAATATTTTTGAAAATCAGTTAATTTCTTATATACAAATCACTATTATTTTGTGTTCTATTTTAATATTATAATAAATATAAATCATATTTTTCATAACATGAAAAAATCACATTTTCATCACTGTCACATAGTAGAGTAATTAGTAGCATTGTCATGGTAAATAGTATCTCTTTTAGTGACCACATAGCATTCTGTTGAGTTGACATACCATCACTATCAAGCGCAGTCAAATTTTTAGCTCTGATTGCCTGTTCTATTTTATTTAAAGAAAGACTGAAATGTACTACTGCTGAAAAACGACTCAGTGAAAATATTATCATGAACATAAAAACATTAAATAATTACACATATACAGTAAAAATCCTGCAAGACTCTAACATTATTTTTATAGATTTTCACACTTTTAACTTTTTAGTTTACTTTACTGTTGCATTTTTTAAAAATGCAAATTAAAACTTTTAAGAAAATCTTTAAAATATATTTTATATTCCTAATTATATCCTCATTTTAATTAATTCAATTTTTTTTCCTTACCTGAATAACTTCCAAGTCTTGGGGCATTGTTATCCCCCCCATCATAAAAGTCCAGAGAATCCCAGTTGTGTTCTGTAGCAAAACTAACAACTTGCACCTGGAAAATCATTGTTACTGATAAGAATATATTTCTAACCAGAGTACATACTTGAGCCCAACAATCGCCTGTGGAATAGAGATCTCAATTCTGAGATGCATCATTTTAGTATTCTTTGAGGGATTTCTTAACAGAACAGATCTTGCCATTCTAGGCCCCGACCTATATGAAATGATTTTCATAAGAAAAGACTTATAGCTGACTTAGCATGATTCATTATGAGTACACCATGAAGAATATCTGCTACATTCTAGAACATTCTCTTTAACAAAGCTTTGAGTTATCTTAATGAGTCAGTACTGGGAATTCCAATGCAACTTCTAAACGACTGGTTAACTCTTATGTTTGGGAATGTCAGATTGTCGCCTGTATTTGAGTTTTCCCATTTGATTTAGCTACATGGAAACCAGATTGTACCCCAAAGTATAAAGGAACTTGCGATGTATATTTTAACTTGTTTTATTCCTGTATATATTTCCTTGCATTAACTATCTTCCGTGTCTTATTTCTCTTATAATAGTTAAACACTATTATCACTACGAACATTTCAGTATAGATATTGGATAACTAATATTAGATAATATAAAATCAATACAGGTGGCCGAAAGCAACACTTTGTAACAGATCAGGATTCATTTTCAAAGATCGTTTGTTATAAATGCAGTCATAATGATTAAATCACTGTGAAAGGTCCTAATATGGAAAAGGGAAATACTGGGATTTAATTCTCTCATGTCTAATACATTTTATTTAAAGAACGAGACATGTGTTCCTTTGTTACACATCACTTGGCCCAGCATGAACCTTTCCCCAACCCACAGGACCCTTAAAACTGTATCCGCTCTATTCAGCTCTTTGTTCCATAAACGTTTTGTAGATGTAAAGAAGGAAAAGTAACAGCTTCATTAAATTAAATTTACATTATTTGCTTAAATCCTATTAGAAATATAGGCATTATATGTATTTGCTACATAATTATCACAATTACATTCATCAAGCATTTCTTATCTTCAACGCAACCAATCATCATTCTTCCGTTCAAGTGAAAGCTGGCACTTGTTTCCAGAGTGAGTGCCACCTGGCAAGAGATATCCTGTCTGCATGACTGGCACTCACCTGATGGCAGCCTTCCAGAACAAAAAGAAAACCAGAACTAAAGCTATATGATTGTAATATAATCACCACTTCCTTACATATCAATTTAATTTTCCTATTTAAATTCTCCTTTTCTTTTGTGCATGGAAAGGAGAGATTTTGTTACTTGAATAAAGGAAAGATTCATGCAGAAGTTGACTTGTGGGTTGAGCTTAAGTTAATGAAGCTTTTCGACAGAAGAAAATCATTAATTGTATAAAAAACGTGCACGAGACAAATCACCAGCTCTGATCAGTGAACCATCAGTAATCCAATTTAGCCACAGTGGAATGTATTTCGTTAAAATAAATTATAAATGCAAGTTAGAAAAATACAAAAAATAGAAAGAATAGTGCTTTCATTGGTAAATATGAGAGCTCATATCAGAAAGTTGGCACCTTTCTAGTTCCCCGTCCACCCCGGGACACACAACTACCCCAGGAAAGGTGTTCATCTCTCTGTGCCTCATAGTTCTCACATTAATCCTTATAATTCAACCACCTAATTAATATATTTGTTATGATAGTAAGCTACTTAACACAAAACCCTTAGTGTGTGGTGTATGTGAAAGACTCAGTGAATCTTAGCAAGGAGATTGAGCAAGACACGCATTAAAGAATGAATATCTCAACATAATCATGTACTTGGCACTATGATTATAACTTCAGTATTCCAGTAAAGGTTTTAGAAGTTGCAGAGAAACAAAAGGAAGACTATACTTTAAGTGTACTGGCTAAAGACAGTAAAAGGGAGTGGATGACTTCTAGGCCTTTTGCAGTGATGTTTTAATGTTTGTTGTAGAGAGAAGTAATGAAACCCCAAACTAGATGGAAGGAAAAAACGGTAGAAAGCATGACCCACATTGACATGTGTTGTTCTGATGAACATTACTGGGCCCTTCTTTATGATGTTAACAGGAAAATAAGAGATGACATCTAAGAAAAATTTATCTTTTTCCCTAAGTTACTGAAAGCAGAGCACAAAGAAGAAAACCACAGACATCCCATGAAAATCGTTTACATACATATGCATGAAGAAAATTAATTTAATACTTCAGTTGTATAATGGCTCCCAAAAATATCACATTATAATTCCCGAAGCCTGTAAATATTATCCACTGTGAAAATATTTCCTTTGTATGTGATTAATCTGAAGATCTCGTGATAGAAAGATGCAGGAGGAAATTCAAAGAAGGCAGAGGAAAAGTAAGCACCGTGACCACAGAAGCAGAAACTGGAAGGATGTGGCCAGGAGGAAGTGCAGATAGCCCAAAGTGGGGAAAATGGCAAGGAATCAGCTCTCCAGAGCCTGTCATGTAAGAGGTCTATTTGCATCTTGATTCCAGGGCACAGAAGCTGGATTTCAATTCTCGCCTTCTAATATCGTGAGCTATAAAGTTTATAGCAATTTGTTACAGCAGTCACATGAATCGAATAGAATTTGCCCCTAGCACTCTCTGGGCAAGCTTTGAATGTGGTTGGTATAATAAAAATCATAGAGGGCATAGAAGTATGAAATAACCAGAAGAACTTGCAAGTGATGCTGTGAGATTCAGTAATATGCCCAAGTAAATGAATAGAAACCTAGTAGAAGAGAAAGCCAAAAGGAGCCGACTAAAGGCTTAAAGGTTTACTGACTCAGCATTCCTTAGAAAACTGGACCAGTTTAAGTCATCTACCAACAGAATAAAGTATCTTTCAAGTGTTTATTATACACATGTTCCAATTTTATTTTACTCTGTACAGCAAATTTGACAAGCTTTTGATGATAATGTTATATAGCTACATAATCATGTAACTGAAAATTTTTCATGATTTATCATCTACATGTTGTGTTCTTGATAATTATTGCTATTAAAAGTAGTGCCCTTTGAGAGTCTCCCTCAAATACACTCTGACCAACAAATGAAAGAAATTATTTCTTTCCACTACCTCATTATATAATATTAATGTAACGAATTGGTCTATTTGTTGTTGATATTTTCAAAGAACGCCCAATCATTTTAATTTGTTACTTTTTTCAGCAATTTAGATTTCAACCTTATGTATTAGCCAGATAACTTTTGTTGAGGTCAATGAGATTTTAAATATAAGTCAAACTTTACAAGCATGTTGGTTTTTGTCAGTTAGTTTGACTTAATGATGTACTTCAATATTATATCATATAAGGGGTAAATTGGGAAAAATTGCTTGCTAGTCATTTAGACAGTCTCAAAGTCAAATATACTCCACATGCTTTAATTTTGTTGAAGACTCTGTTCAACTCAAGTTTTGCTTTCTGAAGTGTAATCATTAAACAGATGTGTTCTAGGTGTAGGATTTTATAAAACACTGCCATTGAAACATAGCCAGTTTTAGGTAGTTTGCCTAGACAAGGTAATGCGCAACAAAGTTTTTCTGCACTAATCTTGCAAGTTTAGCACGCCGCTCTAAAATAGTCACAACTCTACTGTTTGTGGAGGTCATCATTGTTAATTCACAAAAATATTTTCAAAGCTTATAAACTGCCAGGTCTTCTGCTAGTGGCCAGAACAATGAGGTTAACTGCCCTAAGGAGCTTACAGATAATTAAGCAATAACTTTAAAATATGATCGCAGATACAGAAAGAAATTACAAGGAGCTATGATAATATATGGCAAGTGGACTTAACCTTTTGATTGTCTGCCACAGGAAATTCATTAGAGACAGCAGTAATCTTCATGAGGGAGAGGAAGCCAACCAAAGTAACATATTGGACACTGATGAAGGCGAAAGAAACAATGTGCAAGACAGGGTCAAGATTGTAGAAAAAACACTGATAGTGAGAATAGAATGAGCAAATTATGAGATCGAGAACAGAGGTTGCCTTGCCAAGAACTTAAGGAGACATGGGCCATTTGATGTACTGTTGGTAAAAATGTGGCAGTACCTGATTTTCATTTGTAGAAAGTTATTTTATTCATGCTAAAGAAAATAGTCTGGAAGAAATAAGAAACTAAGCCTGGAGTGATGACTACCTCATCTTAAGTAATAAGGGGACATAAAGAAAAACAGACTTGTTGACTTTTTTGACAGACTTGCACATGATGGCCTGACATTTTGTTATGCAAAGCAGAAGATAGATCGCACCCGATATATATACATTTCTGGTTCATGCAACAAAATAAATGAGGGTGTTATTCTGAGGCAAAGAACAATAAAGACAATTCGCCAATGTCATCATAAATTCTTGGTAGTTCTACTGTAACAAGACTGCGTTAATAAGATAGCTCCCAATTTTACAAAATGACCGTGAAATTATCGCCAGTAGGAATGTAAATGTATATCTATGTTCTTTTGATATTCTTAAAACTCTAAACAAGTAAGATTTCTGGTTTTTTCGATGGTTTACACTCTTATTTTATTACTGATACCTATTAAATAATTTTCTAATTTTCTGAATAAATATAAACTAAAAAGCTGAGATTTTAAATATAAAATTATACTTTTAAATAATTTCAAGGTTTATTATTATTGTTCTCTGTTTAGTTAGTAGGTCAATTTTGGATATCATATATTTATTTTTGGTGCTAAAGATTGAGCCCACACCCTTTGCACATGCTTAGTATGTATTTTATCCCTGAGCCTCCCAAAACTAATTTTGGGTTTAGTATATGACGTTTTGGCTTCTTATACCATCACTACTATTATATTAACTATTATATGTCTCATGTTTCTAGAATAAAATACGAATCAATGAGAAGAGGAATCAAATCATTTTTATGTTCCACAAAATAAGACTTTGTCAGATAGTGTATCTACTGAGAGCAGTAAAATGCCATCCATTGATCCACAAACAAACATTTCTGTGCAACAAAATACCTGGTAAAATTTCTCTTAAAAAAAGAAATGGGCAAATTAAAATGATCCAGAAGACATTGTGGATTCCTATAGAACATTATCACTCTTCATTTTCAGAGACTTGGCTTTGTTCAACTAAGTAAGAGATGTGTACATCAGAGGAAGGTGAGCTCCTCACGTCTGACATTTGATACTGATTTGTTGAGCCAAACCACAGTAAATCTTTGACTATTGTATCAGTAAATGATTCAGGAATTGATATTATTGCAATTCTGTTCTGACCGAAAGAACAGAAAATCAGCTAGCACATGTCTTGAAAAGTCATCTTAATCACTGAAAAGGTATATGCGAAAAAAGAGGCTGTTAAACCTAGAGCTATGGCAGTCATTTCAAGATCACACAAAAAGAAGACCAAAAATTGAGGTCAGTGTGTTGAGGATGTCAGAAGAGAGGGAAATAAACAAGCTGAACCAGAAATGACACAAAAGAACCTTAGAGCACAATAACTCTTCAATCATCTTACCTCAAGATTCCACGTTGTGTGCAGCAACTCTTTTTTTTTAAGTTTGTTCAATGTTGAATGCCTTTCTGCTACTTGCAGAGGAGAATGTTAATAATAAATATATCTTGTTAAATTCTTAAATTCAGCTATGTCATTTGAACACCATTAGCAGCACATTTACAAATACTATACTGTGAATTCTACCATCCCTGAAAGTATTAACTCAAATATTCAATGGAAAGAAGAAAAATTTAAGCATCCTTACTTGAATGCCAGCTCCCTCTGGCACTGTAATCTTCCACACACAATTGAGATTGTTGTCATAAGGCTCAGGATATCCAGGAGACAAAATAGTCCCTTTACGCTTAGTCAAAATTCCTCCACAAGGCACTAAAATTGAAGTAGTTCAAGAGAAGGAGTTAATTCTAATGGCAAGGATTAAAAGAAAAGGCCAGAAAAAAAAAGCATCTCAAATAGTTACTACAGTTACAATAAAATCAAACCATATTATTTTTAAAACTCATAAGAACAGTAAAACTTGAGTCTGTACAACAAGCACTTAAAAAATAATTAGCTTAATGGATGACCTTACTCTGGCATGTTTAATGCCATTTTCTCCCTCACTCATCCTTTGAAGAATAATAGCATCCTCTGAAGAGGAATAATGAGGTGGTAATAATTATGTTATGATCATAACATTTATATAGATCCTCCCAAATGCCAACCCATCTTTTAAAGACCTTACACATTACTCATTTACACCTTCTAACAATAGTCCAGAGAGATTCAAATAGTTTTTCTTTCCATTCTGCAGATGAGCTTTAATGTCTTAGCTGGATGTGGTGGCAAATTTTTGTATTCATATCTACTCCGAAGGGTGAGGCACAAGGATCACAAATTCTAGGCCACCTTGACCTATTTAGCTATACTCTCTCTCAAAATCAAAAGCAAAAACTGGAAAATATAGGTTGGGTTTGTACCTCAATGGTAGAATTCTTGCCTAGCATATATGTGGCCCAGTTCCAACCACAATACTTCAAAAAAAAAAAAGAAAAAGGAAGAAAGAAAGAAAGAAAGAAAGAAAGAAAGAAAGAAAGAAAGGAAGGAAGAAAGAAAAAAGAAAACAAAGTTAAAGGCCTTGCCACAAAATATAATATGATGTACATCTGGGATTTGAATCCTTGCATTTTAAAGCTAGAGTCCATATTCTTGGATAGAACAAAAATATTTCATATGGACCCAGTCTGTTTATTATCAGTACAACTGTTACAAGAAAGAATAAGTACCTACATATACTTGGAAATCAATATAGGCTTCTATTTTTTTTTACAAGATACCATTCAAATTCAAATTTTCATACTACCTGTAATATATGCCTGATGCTAAGTTATCACTGTTATCACTGTTGTCTGATTTGGAAAATGTCAAATGTTACTTGAACTTAAATGCACAGTCCCTATGAGCAAAATGTTTTTCTCTTTTTTTCTAAAATACAATGACAAATATATGAAGAGCAATATACAAATAAAAAAGCTAGAACACTACTTAAAATACATTAAAAACCAATAAGTTATATTTCTTTTGCCTTTCATATTGTTTCTTTAGGTAACAAGATACTGTGCACTCAAGCCATATTTTTTCAGTCTTTAAAAACAAATGAACAAAAATAAATAAATAAAAGACATATGTGCTTAAAAATTACATTTACAAAGTAAACCATAGGTTTGTGCATTTTCAAATTGAAATGCAAACTCCAAGATAATTGCTCAAAATATACTGCAAACTATTTTAAATAATGTAAGAAAAAATTAAATGAGTAATACATTTTGTTGTACTTTCTTATGAAGCTATTTTACTAGGTTATATGCAAATTTCATTTAACTTGGCCAGAAGAAATTTAGAGCCTTTAAAAACAAAACAAAATACATATTGGAAAATCAATATACATTTGAGTTTTATGACCTAAAGGCTGAATGAATGTATAATAACATTTACTGAGATGGAGAGGATGGATAGGGAAAAGCTTCATAAATAGTCCTTTTGGGAATTTTCAGATACCTATTAGATATTATACAATTTAAGGCAGATATCATAGCTGTAGATAAACACTAAGTAGTATATGGACAGTAAGGAAATGACATGATCACTGAGGAACTATGATTAGAAAAAGAAAAGAGTCTGGAACCAAGACACAGAGTGTCTCAGGATTTTACAGGATCAGAGAAGAAAGATGAGGTAAAGAAAAACTTGAGTTTGGTCAGTGATGGAAGAAAATCAGAAGAGTATGGTGTCCTGATGGTCAAAGAAGGGTTGAATGCAATGGTCAACAATGGAAGTGACGGCTCATAGGTTAACAGAAAAGCAAATTAAGTATTGATAATGTCACAAAAGAACAAGAATATTCTGGGGACTTTGGGAAAGTCATTTCAAAGCCTGATTAGAAAAAAATAGATATGGAAATATTTTTATGAAGTATTTTTGTTCATGTGAAGATCAGTGCTTCATGAATCATCATTTTTTCTGGTTTTGAATTCATCTGTACTTCTAAGTTTTCTTTAGGTCCCAGTATTCCATTGTTAAATCTTATAATCTTATAAGATATATAGAATATATCTTCTATATTCAATCAAAGGAGACTGTCAAATTTTGTATAAACATAACTTAAAAAATAAAAATATACCTCAAATCTTACCATCACTACCTTGACAATGATTTTCCTAAGTCACTACTAACTTTCCCTTTCACCAAGATAACATTGCTCCATTGTCCAGTTAACTACCTAATCTAAATTCATCATTTGGCGTGCAAGTGTTCTATGATTTGGTTTCTGCTTTGCCAATAGTCCAAAGTCATCTTTTTTGTTTTGTTTTGTTTATTTTGGTGTTTGTTTGTTTGTTTTGTACTGGAAATGAGCAAAAGCCTTCATACTCAGCTACGTCCCAGGTTTTGTGTTTGTTTGTTTTAGAGGCAGGATCTCACTTAGTGGCTAAACTGCCCATGCTGAACTCTAATTTGTGAGCTCTCTGCCTCATCTCCCAAAGTTCTGAGATGACGGCCTGCCCCACCCAGCCCAGCTCCTACAACTCTTTCATGTCTTCCGGTGTGTTCCATTGCTATGCCATGTACTTTCTCATGAAGTAACCATCTCTCTTCTCTCACCGCCCATACCTTTGTTCGTCAGCAATCTTCTGTGTTCTCCTTTCTGTATGTACAGCATTCTGATATAAGAGAGCAACACACCGTGGCATTTTCTTACCCTTTTCATATGGTTTTTTTTCTCTACAGCACTTATCTCTAATTTGAAGGAAGATAACATTTTTATGTGTTCCATGTTCCTGTTACATGCAGTGTAACTTCATAAGAGCAAGAACATTATATTCCCATTTAAAAACGTCACCACTGCCTAGAATAGTACCATACACTTAGTAAGCACCCAATAAATGTGTATTGAATAAATTATTAAAAATTGGTTTATATGTATCTTGTTTTGTCATTTTTGTGTTTTTTGTTTGTTTTTAAGTTTTTTCCCATTTTATTGATATGTATAAGTGCAAAATTTAAGGTTTATAATGAAGTTTAGCATTTTGTGCACCTACGTATCTTATCAAGGTGAGACAGGGTCTTTCTATGTAGCCCAGGCTGGTCCTGAACTCATTATTAGCCAGAATAGCCTTGGACTCATAGCAATCCTCCTGCCTCATCCTCCTTATTATTGAGATTCCAGGCATGTACCACCATTACTAGCTTTATGTCATTCTAGGGAATTAAACTCAGAGCCTAGAGCTCACTAGGCAAGTGCTTTAAACCCTGTGTCATTCCTCCTGCACCTATATGTATCTTGTGACTGAAAATTTATCTTCTTACCTTTCCTGCATCATTGGTGTGTTTCAGTCATATCCTGAATATGTCATATTTGCCAAGTATCTACTTTAATTATTTTCATGTTTCAATTTAAAAAGAAAAAAGCTATAAAAATATTTTCAGAAATGCATTATCACATAATGTTTTAAAAGTTTCAGTTCCCATAAATATTACTTAACATATGTATCCTGTTTTTCAAGATATAGGATAACTTCCATCTTCTGATCTGTTTTACACAATATAACATATGGGTTGAGCGAACGAACAGGTTTTAAATCACCATTTACTTATTTGAGTAGTGAAGTAAATCAGACACAGAAGATTAACTGTATTGAGTAGTACAGTTTCTCTGCTTTGAGAAACCCGGGACATAGGAATTCTATAGAACCAAATGAGTGTGATTGTGGGAGTTTCAGGAGGATGGGGAGGGTTTGAGAAGGCCAAAAATGGAGAGTGGAAGGGATTATTATATTGATGTGACATGTATGTGCACAAAAACTCAAATTCATTGTAACTATTATGTATTGCATATATATATAGCTATAAAAATGGTGGTAAAAAACAAAATAATCATAATAATAATGATGACAAACAGGTTTTAGAATCCAGTAGCCAGAGTTCAAACCTTAATTCTACTTTTGTCTACATGTCATGGAGGTTTTCTATCTGTAAAGAAAAGAAAGAAAATGTTCTACCTCCTGAAGTTGATATCAGTATTAAATTCTATAACTCTTGATAGTACTTTATATGAATAAATGTTAATAATTTATATTCAGTGTTATATTTAACAACACTTTCTAAAATAAGTAAATGAGCAAGTATAGCAAAGAAAGAACGGTTGATCATATATATATTACTTCACCAGTTTCCTTCTCAGTCTCAGGAAAAAAAATGAAATAGGTAGGTGTTGCTATGGAGAACCTCCAAGTAAAAGCAATTCTTTCTGATCTGAAAAGGGCTTGAAAAAACAGAAGCAGATAAAGGTGATGGGAATAAGCAGTTAATTAAAGACTTTTTGCCTAAGGGGGAGTAGGTGGCTGCTTCTGGGTCCTTTTAAAAGAGACCTCCCACCAACCAAAGTGCTTGTGCCTGAGGCCATATATTGCTAAAGCTATTAGTGATTGCAGGGGGCGATTGGAATCCTAAAGTTTCAGAGGCAAGGCAGCCTGAGGGTTTAAGTGATGGAACCTTTTAAGAAATACCAAGTGTATCAAGGTCAAATTCAGAAGATAAGCACTCGGCCTTTAGCTAAGTTGTATTTTTCAGTTTTATTAACGCATGGGTTCCTCGTCCAATTTTCTTGTCATAATATTATATTTTATTGCAATTTACCTCATCACACTTTAAAACAAAAGCTTTGTACAAGTATTATTATTTATGTAGACTGGCTGCTTAAATTTTTGGAACTCATAATTTTGTATTTGACCATTATCATTATGATTACAATCATGTTTCATGGGGCTGATTTCCAGTCAATACTTTAGTGTCATTATACCAGTGCGAGCAAAATTATTGAACATATTATGTTGCTTTCCTAAGAGAGAAAAAAAAAGTGTGGACAGTAGTTATAAGAACTGTAACAGTGTGCATTTAAGTACAAAATGAATGATTACTGTAAAAAAAAGGAACTGTGAAACTGAAACAATTCTATTGATATGCAAATCCTTAGGAAAGTAGAAAGCACATTGTTCTGGTTTCAATTAGACTCCCATTGGCTGTGGTTGTTAACAGAGTAGTCATAGACTGGGAAGGCAAAGAAAACAATCATCATTAAATTCTGTAAACAGATTGCCAAAGATTATGTGTAAACTATTAGGTGTGAATAGTGAATTTGTTTTCTTTCCAAGTAAAAATCCCCTCTGATATGCAAAGCTATGGTTTCTGCATTACCTATATAGTTTCCTACTGATCTCAGAATTTGCAGCTTTAGATCTGTAGTAGTGAAAGCAAGGAAGACTAGCAAATGTAACACATGGTGGGACACTCAGATTGAAACACATGGACCAGGGCCTCTTGAAGGAAGCTAAAGTTTTTAGATCTCTTCATCACTTTTCTCGTTACTGTGACAACATACTACTGATTCAAAATCTAATGGAGGAAAGATTCATTTAACTCACAGTATCAGAAGTTTCACACAGTCCATTCCTGGGCATCTGGCTACAGGGGAGGCACATGGCAGAGACTGCAGAGAGGCAACCTATTGCAGCTGGAAACCAAGTGAAACTCCTCCTGGAAACCCAAGCAAGCCTTGCAGCTTTCTTACAGCTTTTGTTTCTTTTTCCTTCCTTCCTTTACTTAGTACAAGCTGCCAGTTGGACGTCCTATGGCCAGGGTAGATGCCAGCTCTGTCCAGGGCAATCTCTTTTTCCCAGTCTGAATAAGTTGAAACTATCTTTCCAAGTCAAACCCCAGCATTCACCCTTTTCAGCCAGGCCCTACCTTCCAATGACACAGTTTCACCGATACCTCACTACATCCAAACACATGAGATTTCTGGGGGACACTCTAGATCCAAAAGATAGCAACTTCAAATAGTTCAATAAATTATTATCCGTTTGCTAAAACCTACTCATTAAACAAATGTTTACTGAAAACCTGTTTTGTTCTACATCTTCTGGTTGAGCATAAAAGGTACACCTAATTGTAGGAGAAAAAGAGCAGATTAAAATATTTTAATATATTTAAATGAACACAGTTAACTAAACATGCATAATGTAGAGGATGGTCCTGTAAAGGAAAAGTATGTTAAGCATACAAAAATTTTAAGGATCCACTTTCTCCAAATAAGGACATGAGAAAGAAATTTATTTTATATAGATTGGCCAGGGCTGATACTCAGGGAGAGACTTTAGTAAAATGATGCTGTGAGACAAAATGCTGTTTACCATACGTATGTTCTCAGTCAGAGGGAAAAATAAAAGTTCATTGTCCTTGAAGCACACAGTATTTTGCAGATAACAGATATTCAAACCGAATACTAGTCAAAGAGAATGCTTTGATATAAGCCTAAGACACATTTGTACTTGACTTTTACATGCAAATTTTTCAAGGTTGTTTTTTTCTTTTAAAAATATTTTATGACATAATTATATTACTCAGAATATTTTGAAACTAAAGCATGTATATTTGTATATAGAAATGTAAACTAAAAATTAGTAGTTAGATCAAATGGTAAAACTTACAACTAAACTATATTCTGAGGGTCATGTAGAATCAACATCTCTCCTTTTCTATCTCAGGCAAAATCCACAAATTTTATTTAGTAGAAATATTGGATTTGCACATTTTTAAATGGAAGAAATATATTAAACATGCTACAAAGTAGTAGGATATTTTCATGTAATGTTGGCAGATAGTGGGAGCACGCTTATACAATTTTTTTTTTTTTAATCTGGGTTTGTATATTTAGTCTTAGTTTCTTTGGGCTGCTATAACAAATTCTATACACCAGTTGCCTTATAAGCCACAGAAAGTCATTTTTTATAGTTCTGTAGTTGAGAAGTTTCAGTTCGGGTATTGGCAGATGAAGAGTCTACTTTGACCTACTCTGGATCTACATTCAGACAGATATCCTGACTATTAATGACCATAGATTTGAATGAATTAAGAAATTCCTAGCTGACTGGTAAAGTGCAGGTCAGAAATGTATACACATGATTGGCATGTACACTAGCAAACTGTGGAGGGAGGCAAGCAGTGCAGCTCCAATAATAATAAGCTGAGGATTATCCAAATTTTAAAATTGTTTCACGTTTAATCAACAATTTCATCTTTAAGTCTCTCTCTTCTGACATTTCACCATAAGCAGGCAAGAGAAACCAAACCATACCTGCAATAGTTTGCTTAGGTATTTCCTCAGCCAATTACGCAACTCGAATGCTCACAAGTTGTTTCCACAAAACACAGAAATTAATGTGGAAAATAATGGGAACTGGGGGGTGGGTTGGGTAGAGGGAGGCCAAAAGGAGAGAGGGGAAGGTCTAGTTACCTTGCCAAGATATGTATGTGCACAAAATGCTCAAGATCACTGTAAACTTCAAATTTTGAACTTATACATATCCATAAAATAGGGGAAAAAAACCCATTAGAATAGAAGCTCCATCTAGCTAGGTTTTGCTGCTTTATAACAAGGATAATCTTTCTTCTGTTGTCCAACATGTGCTCCTGATTGCCATTTGAGACACTAAACTGAGGTTTATTGTCCATATTTCTGTCAATATCCTATTGATGACCACTTTGTTATTTTCTAACTAGATTGTAACTTTCTCTGCAGAACGTGTTCTTATAATGATTATTTTAGGGTACTCAAGTCAATACAGGTTTATTCTAGGACATGCATCAAAACTATTCCAGCCTGTGCTGATTACTCCCTCCTAACTGAAATCCAGGCTAGGTATGAGGCACTCATATTCACTTTTTTTCAGTTAGGTTATCAGTCACAGAATAGGTAACTACTTATGATAGCCTCTTTCAAAGGCTTTATTTCCTCAAGGGATAAGTGTGTGTGTGTGTGTGTGTGTGTGTGTGTGTGAGAGAGAGAGAGAGAGAGAGAGAGAGAGAGAAAGAGAGAGAGAGAGAGAGAGATTTCCTCATATATTTCCTTTTTTAAGTCTAGCTGGATGATATTCTTTTTACATGCACAGATTTCAATTTATGATTTGAATATATTGGCAGTAACAAACACTTTATATTTGAAAACACTCTAACAACCACGGAATAAAGTCTCTTTACAGCATATATAAAAACAGTGTCTAGCTAAAATTTATAACTTTCTATTCTCTATTCTTCAACTCACAAATAATTTTTTTCTTCTCTGATTTTTTTTCCTCGACTTAAGTTTTTCATTCACTTTCTTTTAGGTCCATTTCAGCTCATTTGTCCCTTACACATCTTTACACTTCCTAAATCGGTCTTATCTTTGTATTTTCATGAACATAAGAAAAGATGTTTCCTTGAGCAGTATAAAGTTTAAATTTTCCTGAGGCAGAATAGAAAGGGCAAGATTGCAAATGTTGGTTATTATATATTTTTCAAGACCAATAAAATTTTTCCTTAATTTTACCTGTCTTATTTTATACAACTTTGCAAATAATAAAAACAAACTAAATTTTGAGTATATGTCCTTTGTTTTAGGCATGATAAACAATTTATAATTACATGTATCAATTTTCCCATTTTTGTTAGGATTTATGTATGTATGTGTGATGCACAATATTTACATTGAGCTTCAGAATTTAAAATATCTTTTCCTCCTGCATTTTTCCCTCCTGCCCTCTCTCTCATCCCCAGGACTGCCAGTACAACACCCATGGTTCTATAAAACACCTGTATTCTGGAGTTCCCAGAGACCACTTGATATGTAATCTTCCAAGTTTGATTCATTTCATGTTTTAAGCAGCATGATCTCAAGTTGCATTCATTTACCTATAAATGAAACAAATCTATCTGCCTTTATGCAAGAAAGGTAACCATGGATGTGTTGATGGATATTTGTATTCATTGGTGTGTTGATAGATATTTTGGCACCTTCTACAATATAGCTATGCTTAGTTTTCCTGATATAAATATAGGTATACATGTGTCTCTGTTCTATGTTGCTTCTAAACCATTTGGAAAGATGCCCAGGAGATGTATTGCTGGATCAAAAGGCATATTTATTTTCAGCCTTTTGAGAAATCTCTATATTAATTATTATAGTGGTTGTACCATTGCAGTCTCACCAGCAATGTGAATGGATTCTTCTTCACAACAAACTTGCCAGCATATATTCCTGTTCACGTTCTCGACATGCATTGTTCTTACTGGGGTAAGATGGTATCTTAGTGATGTTTTGATTTGTATTTCTCTAATGGCTTAGGATGTTGATCATCTTTCCACGTATTTGCTAGCCATTTGAACTTCTTCATCTGAGAACTATTCATTTCAGTTACTCAGCTTAATTGGTTCTTTGATTTTATCAATTAATGGAAATAAATTTCACCATCCTTCCATATGTTGCATTCTAACAAATAGCTACTGTAATTATTAAGAAAATGACCATATGTCCCCCGATCTGGTTCTTACAAAATAAAAGTATAAGTAAAAGTCTTGAATTCAAGAAATCCAACACTACTAGAGTTGACAAGAGTGGTAGAATATGAAACGCTTTGCGAAGGCTATTCTCAGATTCGAAATTGCTCAGTAGAAGATAATTTTTTACTTTAAAATGTTAGTAAAGCAAAAATAAATGAAAATCTATATCAAATCCATTACACTAGTTCATATTAAGTCCTTTATTCTATATCCAATAATTTCAGAAATGACGTCTTTTCTTTTGATTCTGTCATAAAATTTAGTAACATCCGATGTAAGGAAGGTGTATGAATGATTTGCAATTGCTTGATTGGTTTATGATTTTTGTAATGATGATAGCACAAAATGATGCTCGTTAAACAGAAATCACACTTCAAACTTTGCACTTTTATCTCTTCCCAAAATAATGTCTTTTACCTCAGCCTGACAAACAGCAGTGACACTCAGCCATCACTAGGATAAACAGCTTGGTACCACCCTGCTTTGTTAAAAAAAAAAAAAAAAAGTTGTTCAGTAAGTGAGGTGTTGTAGCCGAATTTTAAACTGAGGGATGTTTTCAATTTACAAGGGATCACCTTGTAAATATCGAGATTTACTAGTTTCATTCTGAAGATCAAAAATGAAGATATTTAGTCAAGATTTAATTGACCTTGTGTTAGGAATTTATTATCATTGTTGGTTTAAGGGCTTTCCTTAAATTTACACAATTCTTTCCAAAATTTTCCTGGTTAAACATAACATTAACATGTTAAGTATAAAAACAGAACTTTTAAAGAGTGATTTATAAATTTAAATTTCAATTTTGCAGATGTATGTAGACACTGAATATTCTACTTAGCCCAGCAGACATTTTTAAAGGATATTTAAAAATGAATGAGTAATGCAAATTTCCACATGTGGTCAGTCACTGTTTTCACAACAGATGGTAAAATTTTCACCATAGCAATGAGAATAAATGAAGGTAGTTGTTTTGCTCTCTTCTACTTTATGGCATTGATATTTTAGAACTATAATTGCATACATTAAGGAAAAGGAACACATAGATTATACATGTGAAAGTAACAAAGACTGATTTTTTTTTTTTTTTTTTTTGAGACGGGGTCTTTCTCTGTAGCCCCAGACTGGTCCTGAACACACTATGTAACTCAGGCTGGCCTTAGACTCATGTTAGTCCTCCTGCCTCAGCCTCCTGATTAAAAGGATTACAAGCATTCACTTTGCTCGACTTTAGGTGGTGCTGGGGGATTGAACTAAGGGCTTTGCAATTGCAAGTCAAGTGCTTTAACCACTCTACTATTCTTCCAGCCCCTGATTCTCGACATTAACAAAGAAATGTCTAAAATTCTATTGAATGTGAAGAGACATTGTTACTGTGCGCTTGTCTTTAATTGTTAAACAAATTTAAAGTAATGCATTTTTTTTTTAAATTTTGAATATTACATGACAACTTTTGGCCTACACATACAGAATTTTTTTTTCCTTTCATAATTTCCTTCAGTTTCTGTTAGTTCATGTATAATTGCTTATAATTACGAAGTCAAACATATCCTCTAGTAAAAAAGAAGAACACTGGCTATATTTTTTCTTTACAAAAGGATAAGTCTATCAGTAGAAGGTCGGTGTGATCCATCAGCCATTAACCCTATGTCACTTTACCTTGTGCACGAAATGGAAAAAAAAAGTCCAACTGTTTATTTCTTGTATTTGTTAATGGCTAATGAAACGTTTTCAATAGTGTCAGAATACGACATGATAGATATGATGTAAAAGTATAATTGAGAATGAAAAGAACAAAGATGAGCAATGATCTCTCAACTCATCTGGAGTTTAGACTTAGAAACTTAAATGCAAATCCTGACTCTGTGCCTCCCCTTACTGCGCTAGCATACTTTTAAAAGAACTTTTGGAAGTTTTGGTTTTAGTTTTCTGAATGGATCCTCTATAGTTCAACTGGTCCTGAACTCACTATGAAATCCAGACTGGCCTTGAATTTACAGCAGGGCTCCGGCCTCAGTATCCCAAGTGCTGGGATTACATGAGTGGGCCTCCATGCCCAGTTTATGTGGAGCTTGGCAATCAAACTCAGGTTCTTGAGTTCAGTATGCAAGCACTGCAAGCACTGTGCTATTCCCACCAGCCCTTATTATTATTATTATTATTATTATTATTATTATTATTATTTTACTTTCCAGGACTCAGTTTATTTATCTGAAAAGTCAGAGTCATTTCTGTATTACTTTGAAGATTAAATTAAATATAAATTTAAATTACTTAGAAGAAAGATTGTCTCAGAACATCCAGGCTACACAAAGGGTGTCAGACTGCAGAGCAGATGAAGAGCAGAAGTTTCTTTAAAAAATATTGAACAAAATACTAGCAAACTTAGTCATCGGCTCACTAAAATATTATTCATTGTGATCCAATGAGACTACTCTCAGGGGTACAAGGATGGTACAATACACATACATGACAAAATGTGATATACCACATTAACAAAATGAAGGATAAGTACTATATGGTCATCTCAATGGGCGCAGAAGGGCATTTATTAAAATTCATCACTGCTTTACAATAAAAAATACAGGTGTCCCAAGAACAAGCCACAATTTAATAAAGTCTCTTTCTAATAAGCAAGTTAATATCAGACTGAATGGAAGACAGCTAAACAACTTTCTAAGATTTGAAACAAATATGGCCACTTTTTAATGCAAGATTATAGTACATATGGTAACCAGGGTAATTATTCAATAGGAAAAAAAGGCAGACCTCCATAATGGAAAAGAAAAAATCAAATTATCATGAGTGAGGATAGGCTCTTATGTACAGAAACTTCAACGATTCCACCAAAAAAAGTCAGAACTAATAAATTCAGAGAAGTTATAGTGAATAAAATCAATAAACAAAAATGGTAGCATTGGTTTACACAAATCAATCGAAATGTGAGACATATTTACAATGAAAACTGCAAAATATCAGTAAAAAAATTAAAGACATGTAAAGAAAAATGTGGATATGGATCTATGGAACTGTATGTTATTTTTGGGAAGTGGGGCCTGAATGGAAGGGGCAGTGGCCTAAGGCTTAACCTATGAGAACAGAACACTGAAGCTTGACCCACAATGGGAGATCACGGGGATAGAACCTGGGAAAATATATGCTAGTTTCGCCCTTTCACCCTCACTTAGCTTCTTGTTTGCAATGCCGTGAAGAGCTGCCTCCCCCTTTGCCTCTGCTGTGTGCTTGCATTGTTGCTGGCTACCCGTGAATAGACTGTGACCTTCTGAACTTAGGAGTTAAAGCTTTCCTCCCTAATTTGTGCATGTTTGGCAGCAACAAAATAGTAACTAAGACAGAGCCATAGTAATCAATACTGCCATAAACATAGACATACTATGCAATAGAACAGAGAACCTAGAAATTAACTCACATCTCTACAACCAATTGGTTCTCATTGAAGGTGCTAAAAGCACTCATGAAGAAAGAACAGCCTTGAGTAAATGGTATTACAAAGAATACTGTATATCCACATGCAGTAGAAGGAAACCAGACTTATTTCTCATTAATAATAAAAATCAACTCAAAATAAATTAAGCACTTAAATGTAAAATATAAAATATAAAACAATGAAACTATTAGAAGAAAAAAGCATAAATGCCTTAAAAGTAATGAAGTAGGCTAGAGTTCATTTCTGTACAGGGCTTTGAAAACAGAAGAAATAAAAGCAAGCAACAAAACAGTATGCATGTGCTCAGTAAAGACAATAATCATCAGAGTAAAGGAACAAGCTAGATGAATGGAGAAATATTCAAAACTTATAGATTTGGTAAGGCATTTATCAAGAATATACAAGAAGCTCATATAGTTGAATAGCAGAAAGGAGATCAATTAAAAAATGAACAATAGCTATGAGACATTTCTCAACTAGACATGAAAATAGCTGAGATTAATTTTAAAAGTTCAATAACAATAGCAGTCAATGTTAGTGTAAATCAAAATTGTCGTGAGTTCTCTCTTCCTTCTGGTAAGATTGACAATTGTCAAAAAGATAAAAGGAAATTGTTGGCAAAGACACGCAGACAAGGGGACCCAGGGTACGACTGCCGGGAAGGCATATCAGTGCAGAAATAGTGAACCACAGTGTGAAGACTCTTCGGAAAGTTTGAATGGAAAACAGTCAAACGAAACTCAAGAGGAATTATCTTTTAGGGTCCTTGATTTTTATTCATAGAGATCGCTCACTAATATAACAGATCTTCTTTTTCTTGCTCTTACCCTTTTAAGTCAATTTGAATAAAAAGTAAAATATCTTTGTTAGAAACGCTTGTTGTAGATTTGGATTCATTTGCTGCCCTGGAGATTATACTTTATGTATTCAAAAATGAAAAATCTGTGCAAAACATTGACGTCTGTCATATTCATGAAATGCCTTCTTCATAAAACTCATAATTGCTTTAAAGTAAAAACACCGATTGGATAAGGAATTACCGTCAACATAATGAAGTCTGTTTGTAATAAGTAGCAACTAATGTCATATTGAATGAAGTAATGATGATTCCATAGTAGTTACACATACACACACACATGCAAAAAGAAAACAAATCAGCAACACCATTATTGACACATTAAAGAAAATAAAATTGAGCAGACAGGTTCATTGCACAATTGCCAATAACAGGAAACAGCTGGTTCATCAGCGGGTGAACAGGTTAAAATAATGTGACACATATACACAATAAAGTATTATACATTCACAAAAAAGAAAGGGAATTTGGCCATTCGTAACAACGTGGGTAAGTCTGAGAGATGTGTCAAAGAAAATAAATCAGGTGCAGAAATACATCACCCCACTCTTAGGTGAAATCTTATAAAAGTTGATCTATATTAAAATGGCAAGTGTGAAAATCTGATGTAATTAGTAGGCAGACACTGATTAGAGGATACAAAACTGAAGATATGAGAGGAATAAGTTCAGGAGATCTTTGTACAGAGTGGAAACTAAATAACAATGTATGATTCTCAAACGATACTAAGAGCATATGTGAAGTGCTCTAATCACAAAAATGATAACTATAGGAAGGAATGCATGCATTAATTTGCTAGAATTAACTAGGCATCATATGTATTTAATCCAAAACACCATATTGTACACAATGAATTCATTAAATTTTATCTAACAATTTGAAATTTTGAAAAAAAAAACGATATGCAATCATAGAGTACACGAATGTATATACTCACCGATACAGGTAGGCAAAGAATCATTCCACTGGGCCAAAGAATTGGGCACTGTATCACACCTAATTGCAACAGATCCGTGGAGAATGTATCCTGGATTACACTCAAAAAGAACCAGTGAGCCAACTGCAAATTCATTGCCAATTCTTCTTCCAAACCTTGGTTCAGGTACAGAACTGCACTGGGTAGAACTTGTTCTAGGAACAGCTGTGCAGAAATAATTATTGGTTTTAGTGGCCTACTTATTAGCCAAATAGAGATTTTTAGAATGTGACTAAACAAACTTCAAGGAAACTCAATTTTCCCAGAATTTTAATTAGTGATTTGAATACAACTCTGAAAGCTTTTAAATTCATAAAAAATAGAATGCAATTTAAGATGAATACAGCTATTATTATAAAGACTTTTTATTAAAAACGTTTTACTTTTGATTCTTAAGCATCATAAATTATTTTCTGGCTATTTTTTATTTTACCGAACTCTTAGTCTCATACAAGGTTACTGTAGTTAGAAACTGTGACTTATGGGATCAAAATTCAAAAAGCTATTTTTTTTTTCTTTTAAATTGGGACACCAAGTGCAAAATCTGTGTATCAGGTTATACAATGTAATTTTAACTGTTTTTACAATCTTTGGCCCTTAACACATAGATTTTAAGTTAGCAAACACATTTTTATATGACATACCATTTATACAAACTTAGATTTCCAAACATATTTGTAAAAGATGAAGAAAATAGCATTCTAAGTAGAACAATAAGCTAGACTAACAACAATAAAAATTTTTATTTTAATTACTATGAGATAGAATTTGAGATTGTTTTTAACTTTCTATGTTACTGAAATGTTCCTTTTTTAAATTTAGCAAAATAGAATGATAACAGGATGTTTTTTTTCTTTTAAAAATGCATACAGATGTGATTAAAGAGATTGACAAGTCAAAAAGTCACGTATTCCAAATCAATTAATTCTTATATGGTTTGAGTAAGTATGACTAAATTTATAGTGCCTTTTCAAATTCATGATATTATAAATCCTTTCAAAGGAAAGTACAATTACAAAATATAGTATAGTGTTATAGTAAACTGAGCAGTGGAATAAGCTAGTCTAATAAGACTATCAAAACAAAAATGCTTATACATTCTGTAGGAATAATGTTGATATATTTGAGAAGAGCCATCTCATGATAACACACAATTCAAACAAAATATCTCAAAAGGTGACTTTTATTTTTATAATAATATGGAAGTTCTTCTATAAAAGGTAAGTAATACCTGTATAAATAAATTTCTAACTGTGTAAAATCTTTAATAACTATGAATAAAGTTTCAGTTTTTGTTGAGAAAATATGAAAGTATAATCTTAGAATGAAGCAATGAGTTCTTTCGCATGTCTACATACTTCAGCATGAAAAATCCGCCCATTTTTAACTCAAAGTGCTAGACTATGAGGTAAACCAAAAATGTACAGAATGAAGAATTGTCTGAGAAACAGATGTTTTGAAAACAGTATAGGGAAAAGAAAGGAAAACATGATATTTATATTGAAAATGACAATTAAAGCAATGGATTTATTTATACTTTGGTAAAAGCATCAATGTTCTAGTGATGGGGTGGAAAGACCCAGGGACCCGGGCAGAATTACTTGATCGTTGTATCCCTCTTATATGGGCATGAGATTGGCATCGTTCAATAACTGAACAAAGCAAGGCAATTGACATCATTCCTTAGTGGGTTTCTAGACTACAGGGTCACTTACCTTGATAAACAAAGTGAAATCCCTTAGCTGTTATTGGTCCAACTGAAGTAAATCGAATTGTGATCTGATTACCTGAACTCAGTGGAAGTGATTCTCCTACTCAACAAAACAAACACTAAGATATAATAAATAATTTTCATTCAGTAAACCTAACAAATTATATTATTTTACACTCTCATTTGAAAAATGTCAATCCATGTTCTATCAAATTACTTCAAAATATCCTATTACTAAAATTATATTTTCTTTGGGTTCAACGTTAATTGCAATATTTTTACAAGAAGTCTTTAACATACATTTTGATATACATTGCCTCATTCCTTAAGAATGCTAAATATGCCATGTAGTTTGTAGACCACAAAGGGTGATTAATATTATATATTTACTAGAAAACTAGCATTGATGTTTTTCTCACGATTCCAAGATACTGTTAAATTGTTTCTGTTCTTAATACAAGAAGTGAATCCATTTCCAGTCTACTTTATGTCTAATATAATGTCACAACTCCTGACTTTCTCTACAATACTGATAAGTATTTAATCATTAGCTGATTCACGGCAGTTCTGTTGAAAGGATACCTGAATGGGATCCTGAGAGAGAGGACAACAGAGAAGACTGTTGAGTTGGCCCATCATACACCTCAACAACATCGTGGAGTGATGTCTGGAAAAATACAAACTGGCCAAACACCACTGAGCAACAGGAACCAGGAGAAGCAAACAAATCACCAACCATCCAAAAACAAAAACAAAATAAAAATAAAAAAATAGAAAGAGGAGGAGAGAGAGAACAAAGTATTACAATATTATCGTCATTCAAAAAGAACATCTGTGTTTAAACAAGGATGGGTGCCAATTGGTTGATATTTTTGATACATAGATTTCAGGTCAAAAAGGTAATGACATGACCGAGAGAGAATAAACCTTGAAGTCTATATTTAAATGGCTATAGCGTTTAATGTAGTTCAGAAATAATGAGGTTGTTGTTGTAGAACTCTACAGCAACAACGTTTGGGTTTCTCCTGATGGTGGTTTATTATTTATTTATTTCTTTTCACTTTGTGACTCTCTTCTCTTTTTCTAATTTTTTTCTCCTCCTTAGATGAGACAGACAAGGTTTTAAATCAGGGAAATGTTTTCTTCTTACATTGCTGTAGTAATGGTTTCGTTAGACAGATATTAATGTGATATCAATGTGTTAAGGAATAGTGTTTCATTTACAGTCCATACAATCGTAAGATGTATTATTAATCTTCTGCCAAAACAATGTTCTGTGATTACTCAGAAATGTTAACATTAAAAAGTACAAGAAGGATTACTTTTACAGGTAAGCACAAGTTTTGAAGTACTTACCGAAAGAGCTTTACAATTCACTCAATTTACATTGTTTGTACTTTTCTATAATCATATGTCAAATTTACATTGAAACCTTCTCATACTATAAGTTAATTGAAAGAATTGGTCTCAGAGCAGAAATAAGCTTGTATTTTATGTTCAAAAATGAAACACATAACACTAATTATTCTTAAAACATTTCATTAAATAGAGGTCTTAAGTACAGGGCTAAAATTCACTAAATTAATAGTTTCACTAAATAGAGGGCTTAAAAGTATATGCTTTTTAAATTGAATTAATTTTTAAGAGATAACTACTATAAATTCAGAATCACATTACCTTTTAATGAACACATTGTATAAGTATAAACATATATTTTAAGGTTCTGATTCCTATTTTATGTACAAATCAAATCAAATTTATAGGCATCCACTAGTGGTTCCTCTAAGATCAGCCTAGTCCATTTGAAACACAATGAGCTTTTTCATATGAACATCAATATAAGCACAATATATTATAGACAAAGCTTTTCTTTCACCTACAAAAATAAGCTGGTGATCTCAGTCCAGTTCTTTGTGGAATAAAAGAAAATGAAGTCACGAACAGATAAACAGTCATTACTCTGAACAATTTCTGAATAGAAAGTGCTTAGTTTTGCAAATAGTATTTCTGAAGCCAATTCCTAGAAGACCTGAAGCAAATTTATATTTCTACCAAACCAGATACATACAGTGAATTGTTTCATGGTTTACAAACTTCTATGCATCAAATCACAAACTATTTCATGTATACCCTAACCCAAACCCTTAAGATAAGTACTTTTCTTCAAGTTTTGTTTTATTTTTGTCTAGCAGATCTTTCTTTCCACATGTTCCATAAAAATTCTATTATAAAGGAAAGGCTGTCATAACATTACCAATAAACATAAAAGAGGGAAAAGTGTGTCAAATTTAATTTGACCACAAAATGTTCCTATTGCAAGTGCACTGTGCAGCTATTGACAATATTACTCTTCCTTTAATCATGTGGAAAATCACCACTACACCAACAAACTTAACATCCTTCAGTGCCTAAATGTCTCAAGTATTCCGTTAAGAAACATGTTCAATTTCCAAGCAAGCCACCACATTTTTTTTTAACTTTTGAAACAACCACCTGCAAGGAAAAAAAAGGGGCAAGAGAAAAAAAATAACCCGATTTTTCTTGACTTGAGTCCCTTAGTTTGTGGCTCCAGTAAACTGAAAATTTACCATATGTTACAGACATAGCCATTCATGTTTTACTATTGTATCTGGCATAGCATGTTCTTTTGAGTACAGTTAATAAGTTGCCTTTGAAATTTGCTCTAATAACTGAGATGAGGTAAAAAGAATTGAGAAATGCAGGAATGTGGAAGTAGGAGGAATGAGTAAATCATTCTGCTTTAATTGTAGTCTCTGCATTAATTTGGACAATTGAAATTTTAAATAAGAAAAAAGTTTATATTTGTAATTACTCAAAAATATATTGAATTGTTATATCAAAAATAAATGATAAAGTATATGGTTATTTGTTGTATAAGAGATCAGAGCACTTGCATAGATGTTTAAATTCATATGTATTCCCAGATTATTCTCTATATAATCTGATTATTGTTTAAATAATTCACACTGTAATTTCTTTAGTGTTTTGTTTTTAGGTTTTTGCCTTTTTATTTGTTTATTCTAATTTTTTGTTTTCCTGGTACTGGGAATCGAACCCAGGGCCTTCACATTGAGCTATATCCTTTGTCCTTTGGTTTTTTACTTTGAAGCAGAAACTCTCTTGACTCTGAACTCCCCAGACTAGGCTCAGCATTGGAGTCTTTTGCCATCAGCCTCCCACAGTGCTGGGATTACAGGGCAGCACCTCTAGAACTGGTTTATTTAATTTTCTCTTATGTGGTCAACACCAAGCTTTTCCTTAGACAATTTGAATAAAGTCGCCTTTTGTCTGGGTGAAACTAATGTAGGAGCAATTTAGCAAGGATTTTTAACTCGGAAAATTTTTCTTTTTGCTTCCTTGTTTTAATTCACTTGTTGGGTCCCCTGTGTTCACATGGGACACGGTTTCATAAACAGATTTATTTTGCATCGATTACAAATTCATTTACTTATTTTACTATTCACCATATCTCTCTTTATTTTATTTATCATTGTAATATCTTAGTGTGTCACTCTTAACTGGGAGCTAACTAAAATATTTAATTTGTGCATATATTACATTTGTATGAGATAATGATGACATACTCTTATTAAATTTGTTTTTTAACACTGATCTAGACACTGATATATCAACCTAATAGAGGGACCATCTTTTTATTTCTAGAACTGTGATTAAGCACCCAATCTAGGCTGATAATGCATTTAGCATGATTAACAAGCCTGGATCTGTTTCTCGGCTTAAAAGCAGAGATGAAGAATTCCTTGTGGGTACAGTGGTGAGAGCATTTGCCTAGCAAGCAGAAGGCCCTGTGTTCGATAACCTGACACTTTATAAACTGGGTGTGGTAGAGCATACTTATAATTCTACCATCAAGGAGGCCAAGGCAGGTAGATTGCCACGAGTCCATGACTAGCCTGAGTTCCATAGTGAGTTCAGCACCAGCCTAGGCACCAGAGTGGGAGTGTCTCTGAATAACAAAAAAGAAAATGTTTAGGAAGTAGTGTCAAACTCCGATGTGATTAAAAAACACTCGATGTAAAAGCACTCAAATTTGAAAGAGAAAAATAGAACAGTGGGCCTCTCTGGGAACTAACCAGAAGTTCTAGAGGTCACATATATGTCATCAAAATAACGAGGGTGCCCAGGTACTAAAATGTTGAGGTTTCTCTTCTCCATGAAAAAAAGTCACAAAATTGGTTCACACAAAAGGGACCAGAGCGAGAAAAAGAATAGAAAAATAGGGTGAATTCCTCTTCCATCTTAGCTTGAATCTCAATGTACCCATTATTTCTTTTGTACAATTGCCATATTGTTTTGTATTTTGTGGTTTATTTTAACGACTATATTACACATTTATTGGGTTTGTTGTGCTCTTAAAATATTTGGAAGAAGCCACCTTGTTTGCTCAGCTTGTATTTTATTCACCAACATAGCACAGATGAGAGCACACACATGCACCCATAATAGAATGGGAATAAGATTCAAATCAAAGGTGCATTTAGGGCTATATTAGATTATATACAAAGACATAAAAAAGTTGGTGACAAAAACTATCAAAATTTTTCATAGTATTTATATAAATTTATTTTAGATTTTCATACATATGAGTTCTTTGAGACATTATTTTGGGAAGAATTTGCCAATCTCATTTCACTTGCTTCATACATGAAAAAGGTATTTTTTTTAAAAATTGATTTCTTCACCTTTTATATACACTGAGCTGGAAAAGTACTTGTGTAAATTGCTACAAGACCGCATTGTGGAATCACATGGATGCTTGAGGATTTTTAAACTTTTCCTATTTAAAAATGATTATATGGAATTCAACAAAAACTTTAATTTTATGAAAAATATACATAAATTTTAGTATTATGAGCATTCATTTATTTTCAAAAGAACCTGAAAGGTAGAGCTTTATAATCAGTCCTAAATTGAATCAATTTACTACTTACTTTTGAAATAACAGTCATCACTAAAAAAAAATTCTCCACATTCATTGATATAGTAACAATAGAGGTTTTCATTTATATTTTGGAATCAAATTCCAAACAATCATAGTTATAATTATAGTATAATAATAATAAACTGGAATCATGATAGAACTTGCCCTGTTTATCACTTTAGTGAAAGCAAATCTTATGCCTCCTGGAATCTGTTAAACATTATCAGCAAAAACTTAGATTCTGGGGCAAACTTTTTCCTCAATTATAAAAAATCAAAGTAGAACAGCAGGTAATAGAGTATAACAAAAACTATCCCAGCTTTTGAAAATAAACCCCTTAAAAAAACTTAGTATAGAGTATTGTAAAACGAATACCGCACATTAGGAAACAAAAGGTGTCATTTAAAAGTTCACAAATTTCATTATGTGCAGTGGTTTGGATCTGGAGTGTCCCCAGAAACCCTCATATGTTTGAGTGTAGTGAGATAACTGTCAAATCGTGTATTATTGGGAGGCAGGACCTGAAAGGAAGAGGCAGATGTCTGTGGTTTGACCTGGAGAGATTGTAACAACTTGTTGATATTGGCGAATGGGGCACCCAGAGCAGGGCTTTCAGATATTTGACTTGTGTGAGGCTCAAATGGAAGCTTAAATTAAGTAAAGAAAGGGAGAAGAAACATTGTTTCAGCCTCTTCCTAGGCAAGCTCTGGCCTTGCCTGAGCCTGTAGACATTCAGTTGTTCCTATTTCAGGTGGCTGTGTTTGCAATGTGGTGAGCAGGTCTCCAGTTTCTGACAGGAGCTCCCATCATTGCTAGCTGTCCATAAATAGTAGCTAACTAAATCTTTTCTCCTTTATAATGTGGACAGCAATGATAAAGTAACTAAGGCTCTACGGTGATATTTGTTATCAAATGAATTCCTACTCTCCAAAACCTGGATCTGCTGTAGACTCATGCATATGAATGGAATCTTAGGTTACCTGCTTCATAACCTTTCTTTCTGTGCCGATTTCTATCAACCCACAAAGTAAGCTCACTGACTAAATCTATAATACGTACTTTCAGGCTTCTATAAAGATGGCTTTCTGTTTGTATTTGTCTCCTATCAAAACGTCAAAACTGCCTGTTTCACATATTTTAAACATGTAGACCATGCAAAGACCATCTAGCAAATACAGTTCACATTTCTCCAGTTTTTCCAGGAACAAGTATCCATTCAATTGCAAGCCAGCACTTTATCTGCGATTTGGCAGTTGTAACATTTCCTAACAGCTGAGAATTAATTTGGTTTTACAAAAGCAATGAAACCAAGAAAAACACGATAAGCAATTCCACTGCATATTTAAAGAAATTAAAGCAGGAAAGCAAAATAAAAAGTTTAAAGTCTTTGTACATTTTATTAGCATTTTTACTTTTAACTCATTTTCAGTTTGGATGAGTGTTTGTCCTTAATTATTCCTAAGTTTTTCTTCTCCTACACACTTGGAAGAACATATCTGCCAAATCCCAAGATTCTACGCTTTTCCTGAATCTTTTCTTTAATTAGCTAAATAGTATCTACTTCTTAGGACCATGTAAATGTTAATCTCTGAAGCATCTTCTCCAGCAAGCACCTATTGTACACTATATTGCTTGTATATACTTGCAAGAAATTCACCATTGTCGAGTGTCTTGTCTCTCCTCTTATAAATTATCAAACTTAATACATGAGTTTAAAGTAAGTAAAGATAGTCGTTTATCCTAAACTGTTCAAAGGGATTATGGGTAATAATATTAGTAATTTTAACAATGAAAACAAGTAAGAAATTTTAACTGTGGAAGTAAAAAGAGAATATCAGTGTTTGAAATTAACCCATAAAAATTTTGTCTATCAGATGCTACTTATATGGTTTTATTCCTTAACTTTCTCCAGGGAGTGCATATATTCAGAATGGAACATGACAATATTACGGGAACAAGCTTAGACAATATGTATTTTTCAAGTAAAATTACAGTAATCAACAAATGTCTTATTATTTCAGCTTCTCAAGACTTTTCTTTGATAGCTTTTTTTTCAGAAATCATCTTAAAAAATAACCAGAAATCAGAAGTATTGCCCCACTTGTATGTGTGTTAGGGGGAGGAGTGTGTATATATGATTAGACAGAAGAAAGTTATTCTTTTAAATAAAGTGACAAATCTCACCATTGCTATATTAATTTCTTTATCATAACTGTTGTCACCTTAGTCACTATCAGTCACTAACTCTGACAACATCACCTGTCCTTTCATTCTAAATATAAAATAGTGAAATGCAAAATCCTACACTTATTGCTGAGAAATCTACAAATGAAAATTCTAGGCCTTATAGGAATGGATGTATTTCAACTATTGATTTTTTTAGTTAGAAAAAAAAAAAAAACATTTAGGTATAGAAGTAGAGCTAAAAGGAATTTGAAACATTTTTTCTTTCACTCAGTGTGCATGTAAAAGTTATTTGGTTTAGTATTCATAGCTGCTAAACAATGAGTTTACTGACAGTTGGATTTCTGTTTTTTAACCAAAAAAACTTGGACATATACAAGTCATTTCAATTCTTTTAAAGTTATTGATAGATAATATTAAACCAGGCCAAGTGTTCACAAATTTATACACTCAAAATTTTAAGAAGTCCCTCATATCAATAAAGTGCTAGATTTAATAAAAGTAATACAATGAAAGAACCTATCCATAACCATTAACTCATGGTATTTACATTTTAATGAATACTCATGTAGAAAAACACAGAAATAATAACTGTCAAGATTAAATTATCAGTTTGCCTTGAAATTACTTCAGTTAATGAAAATAACAATAATTTAACTATACAAAAGACTTCTCAGCTAACTAAATCCCTTGTTTTACAACTGAGGCAATTGTAGTGCAAAAATATTGAGTGATTCACAACACCAAACCTATAAGAAAATACACTTTAAGCTCCAATTAGACTAGTAAGAGATACATATCCTGTAGGATTGGAGTCTTCACAGAGAGAAAACAGGTTAAATTCCCTAGACATGAATAATCTAATTACCATCACTACAGGGAAAATACAGCTTAATCCTATTTGCCTGTATTCCCCTACACAAAGGCATGTTGAAGTCAATCAAGAAAGTGGAAAGGTGGGGAAATTGAAGAACATGAGGTGCTTGTACTGGCATATAGTATTTGCAAATTGGAATATGAATATGCATAGCTTACAGAATGATTATATTCTTGATCTTATTTTAAATTAATATTTTATTTTCGCAATCCTTTTAATATATTTCTCATCAAGTTGTGTCTATTTTGTTGTTGTTGTTGTTGTTGTTGTTGGTACAATCCAGGGAGGGAAGTTCTTGTAGTAGCGTGTGATAAAGTACTCACGCTCCTTGTGTTGTCTAGACATGCCGGAAGCTGTAAGTGTAGAATCCTTCCAAATATTCTAAATTGCTTAATAAGCTATAATTTCAGTCAAAATAGCTCATGTTACATTAAAAAAGCTTTTTACTTATATGTGCAAATTTTATTCATAGAATCAAATTGTATAAAGCACTTAGCTTTTAGGAGAAGCTGTGTGAAAAATGTGTTTTGGATTGTCTTCAAAGGGAACGTGGTTGGAAATTAATCACTTTGAACCTGAATGCAAAAGGAACTAAAAAAAGCATCACCTCCACTCCTCAGCCTACTTGAAGAGTTCAGTGCTCAAAGTCAAGGTCAATGGCAAATTGGAATATAATTTTTAACAGGAATCATGAGAAAACAATAAACTTACTTATTTATTATTCTCTGCTTACCATAACAAAGGTAAGAATAATTAGTGACAATATTTAAGCAAATATTTACCCATTGATTTACAGTCATCACATGTGTTGGTCAAATAGTTTACATAGTTGTAGTAACCATTCAAAACACAAATGGAATGAGTGTTTATTCTGTTTGTTTAGTTGTGTTTGATTAAATAAGAGCTTATGCCTAATGGAGCTGCTACTATGGCTCTCACTAAAAGTTTTCTGCAGTTACTCATTTTCCCCAATTCAATCTGAGCTAGGTCCCAAATTGCAGTCAAAGTGTTTTCTTTCAGGTAACTTTTTACATAATTTATGGACTTCAAATTTCATTTAAATTCTGAGAGCAAAAAAGGATCACATGAACAAAAAAAAATATTGTTTCTCCTTTATGTTTGCATCATTGCATTTGCATTGCCAGGAATTTGATGGTTATAATCTCAGATTTTATTTAAGATGAATTAAGTAACAGGTATTAATGTCCTCGTTTTGATAAGGAAACTCAGTCCCTAAAGCCATGCCCAAGGGACGGTAGTGAAACTTGGGTTCACACCCAGAGCCTCTTAAACTAGCATCACTGTTTTCAAAAACTACTAAACAATGGCTGGCTTATCAGATAGGAGTAGAACATTTTTTCTCTCTTCTGCAAGGGAAAACTGTTTTATGGCCAACAGTTAAAAACTGAATTAAATAATAATGGCTATAAAATAAATATTGGCAGAATTTTTGTTTTACACAACTGTGTTTTGGAATGTTAAAAATAAAAAAAAGAAAATAAGTACTATGGTAAACAAAAAGGAAATATCACACACATGTAAGATGGTAACATATTTATTGTAATTTTTACTCTGAACCCATTTTTTGAATTTTAAGCCAAATTTTAAAAAAAGATTCAAATGCCTCAGAATGGTATAATTGAAATAAATCAAGTTCTGTTTCTTAATCTCACAATTAGTGTTCTATCAGGGTAATAGTCTCAAATGCAAGGATATATAGTAAAATGAGGTGAGAGATATAAACCAAAGTAACCTGTGATAGTTTCAATCATTAAAGTTTTTAACTAAAAACTATTCTGCTAGCTTAATTCTACCATGTGAAAAACAAAAACAAAAAAAAAAGATAAAAGAAATAAAATACTATTGTTGAATGGTTATTTGTGTTTTGCAGAGCTGGTGGTAAAAAATGTTTTAGAAACTAATAGATAATACTGATGTCACACTGTACACACTTAGAAACCATTTTTTGACATCAACTTCATTACACAACATCGCAAGAAATGTTTAATGCTTTAGTTTAGTTTACTAAGTAAAAACTACTAAAACTGAACTAGAGCATTCTGCAAGAAGTGTTTGGTTACACTGTAATATTTCTTCCTGTTTCCTTAAGAAGATGAAGTAAGATGTGGGTAGGCTGATGCCCTCACTAGCATCTTCTACGATTGTGTGCTCCCTGATATCTGTGCCATGGTTTGCTGTATAATCTGTTTAAAGCCTTAGGTAATGTCTAATCATCCTTGAAGACTTAGCTCTAGGAAGATGACATGAACACTGACTATGTCAGAATTTATTAGAATTTGATCAAATGTGTTCCCACCGTAACAAGTTCACATTATTTTTTATATTTTGGTTTAAATAGCTTTTTCTCTACTAGTTATGTCTATGTGTGCGTCCTGTTACCTAATTTTCCAAGATTCCCTACATGTTTATGCAATGACGGTAGATGCTTCAATTATATACAGAAAAATAGCATCAGGAATGCTACGACACTATTTTCACTCTTTATAGGATATCATGACATCTTCCAATTATTTCAAATATCAGATGTTAAATATATTTTGTCAGCACAACGTCTCCATTTTCTTTATCTCATAATCAATATGACTTAAGCAATTATCATGCCTATCTGATAGAACTTTCTCAAACATAAATTGAGTTGCCTTAAGTTGATTTAAATGGATAACCAAATGAGAATATTTATTTCAATTTACTTGAGATTAATGGCTTTCTCTCCCTGGGAGGAAATAAAAAACTCTGCAAGTCGAGTAAAAGAAGCTGCTTATAAACAAAACAAAACAAAACAAAACAAAACAAACAAACAAACAAACAAGAACCTACTGCATCTCCCTCACCAAAATTTACTCACCAATCTACTAAATAATTCTGGTGCAACTTCTTGGAGACTACATTACCCCTGTGATCTAACGTCTGCCCCTAAAGCTTCTCCTTTGAGGAGTACCTTTTGTTTGTCTCATTCATAAAAGCACACAAATCATTACTTGGTAACTGTGCCATGTGTCTTGATTTTCATAGAATACTTCCTCTCCACTATCATTACTTTATATTGTGTTGAGACCCATATTATCTCTAAGATTGATATTCATTTGTACCTATCTGGAGCAGTTCCAGTTCATTCTCCACACCTTTATGGAAGAGATTAATGTAAAATGCAAATCCGTCATGTCACTTCCCTATGTAACGCAGCTTTACAATGGAATTGAGCAGATGAACTGAATAAATAACTCGATATTACTCCCTCAGCCACTACTCTGACATTGAATTTCTAATGCTTATCTATAACTCTAGCACCACTATCTCAACTACTGTTAAACAGACAAGGGCTGAGGTACAGCTCAGTGATTAGAGCACTTCCCTAGGAAGCTTGCGGCCCTGGGTTCTATACCTCAGTACCACCTGAACTGGAAGTGGTACCACAAGCCTCTGATCCCAGCGCTCCTGAAGCTGGGGCATGAGGGTTGAAGTGAGTTCTAGGTGAACTTGGGCTACACAGTGAATTCAGGATCAGCCTGGACTATTGAGTGAAGCCCTGTCTAAAAACAATTATATACACACGGTGTATGTTTTTACTGCATGAAGTGAACTATAGACCATTCATCTTTTTAACGCTTTACTAATTATTATTGAATAAAATTAATAATTTAAAATCTCGATCTGTAATATAGTTTCTGGAAAAGAGATTGGTTGTTACTAAAAGGAGAACTAAAACAGAGGATAAAAAAAGTCTAGCACATACACCTCTTGATGTTAAAGGCTACAAAATGCCATTGTATAACTTAAAAACACATCTAGGCTAACCAACCACGTGGCAGGTCAGGAGAGAACAGGAAACACTGGCCTCAAAGTTACAGCCATAATAGAGGCCGGTTGAACACCACGCTGTAGGGCAGGTTTCTCAGGGGAGTCTTTCTTGGGCATCTTGTCATGCGATTTCGTGTTTGCAATGCCTTTCTGCTCTGCCACTCTGTACGTGACATTTGTCACTTTGCCAGCATAGAACAATTTTCCTCCAAGGATACTGGCTGAATAACCAGCATTCGACATTATACATTCTTGGCCCACTCCGACTCTTAGGCATTAATACCAGCACCCCTATGGTGGTATGTTGCCTCGAGGTCTCCGAGGTGATCACTACTAGCAGGCAAACTGTAATGTGTGCAATCAAGTGTATCCGTCACTATCTATTCCCGAAACTGATAGCCAGCCTGAAAAATGTGGGGGCATTCTCAGCTTGTTAATAATTTGTTGCTTCTCTGCACTGACAGTTTTATTTAGTAAGATAGAGAACCAGATTTTTTTTTTTTTTTTCCTCACGGGGATAGGTGAATCCAGTATCTTAGACCTGCTTGGTAAGTACTCTATCACTGAGCTACACCCCAAGCTCTACACACCAGTTCTTCAGTAATAGGAAAGAAATCCTTATATTGCAAATGTAAAATTTACTATATAAATATAAATTTATAAAATAATTTATTAACTACATGATAAACATTTTAGGAGAATGAGTGAACTAGTCACATGAATCCCTCAGTGAACAATCTTGACCAAATATTTGCTAAGTTTCCCAAGTTCCACTGAAGATAACTGCTGGTTTTGGATGGCACTCAGTTCGCTACCCAGAGAGGAATGCCAACCACTACCAGGTGTAAAGTCAAACCTGAATTAACTCATGCCCAAAAGACAGATAGGTCCCTAAAGGAAAGAGGAATTTAATTTAGTTTTTAGGGGTGTGAGCTTGTATGCATGGGTATTTGGTAACTTTCCCTTGAGACAATTTTATACATATTCTAGATGAGGGTAAGATTTTTTTTTTTTTCCTGAGAATTGAAGTTCTAAGTTGTCTAAAGTATACCAGTCTCACAGTCAGGCTTTGAAGACATTTCAAACATTATTGTCATCAAGGAAGTCCCTATTTTCACAGATTTTAAGTTAGTAAATGTCATTAAATTTCAAGCCAATGTGTAATAATGGGAAGAAAAAGAACTGAAAGAACAGATGCTGCAGGATATCAGACACCTAATGTCTTTTTTGTTTAAAAAAGGTTCACCTAAAAGTCAGACTCTATTAGTAAGTAGAAAAATTGCCTTTCAATTTCATTATTTAAAAAAATCAACACTTTCTAGGTTTATGTATTTTTTTGTTTTGAGCAGACTAGCAATATAAAGCCCAAGTAATAACTTTTTAAAGAATAATCTTATGAAAAAAGTTCCACTCTTTTTTCATACATAAAAATGCAGTACATTGAAAGTTGCACATTCTTAGTAATGACTTAGAGAAAAGGGCAGTAAGAAAAAATGAACAGTTATGAGGTATGGCATGTGTCTACTATTTAATTTTTTTGGAAAGGCAGGCACTTGAACACAGAGAAATGATGGATGAATTCTGTAGACTGCACTACTCAATAAATATCTGAAGGCCACCTTGAGCTGTAAAATCTATTGTCTCTACAAAGTGGGATTTTTTTTTAGCTGACCTAGGCTTGTCACCCTGAGCGTGAAATTTGCGATGCTTTATAGCTACATATTCTTTTTCAGGATTAACTGGTGCTAGGGATCAAAGGGTCTCTCTCGTCAAGGGTGGGCATGCACACTAACACTGAGACCGTCTCAGCCCCTCCAGGCATGTTAATATGGTGATCAGCCAAAAGCTGAAACATCCGCAATGATATCAGGTGCTAGTTAACTTATTAATGTCTGCACAAAGAAAAAAAAAACTTACATGTAATGTATATTTAATTCCTCGTTGAAACTATTATTTGAGAATCAATCACACTTTGGCATGAATTATGGACATAGATAGGGATCATGGCTCCAATGCCACTTCACAGTAGAGGCCGGCCAATTAAAAAGAAGTTTCTAGGAGAACAATGCTATATTCGTTTATAAATAAACTTAGAGAGCAAACTGAAATCCCAACAAAACAGAATAACTCAGCATTGTAGACAGCTAGCTCCCAAGGCCAGAAATGATTTACAATAGAGAGGAAATAAAAAATGTTGCTTTTATGGCTTTTACCAGCTGTGTGGCTAGGATATACATCCTTGTTGGACTAGACATCTAGAGACATATTTATGTTTAACTGCCACTTAAAAATGAAGACTACCTGAACAATAATCATGATTTTTTGCTTATCATTTTTGCTATATACTTCCAGAAAATTTATGAATTAATTATGATCAACTTTTTGAATAAGTGAGTTGAAAAAGAAATATTAACCTATATTGGTGGTAATTCAATTCATATTTGTTAGGATGAATCACTGTCTAAATCTCTGTTATTCTTCTATATTGAATTTACTTGCAAAACACAATTAATATTTGCATATGACCTGAGAGATATTTTGTTTCTTCATTGGAATAAACTGGGTAAAACTTTAGGGATTTGGAAAAAGGTTTTAAGTAAATACATGCTTCAGCCATATACTTTCAGAAAACATCTAGATATTTTCATCTGTAAGCAAGAATTTTTGAGATAATATTTTTATGGGCAGTTTGAAATGGAACTAAAGAGGAAAAATAATAGATTAGACCTGCAACCCAAGACTAAAAAGCACTCTGAAAAACAAACAAAGCAAAAACCACCAAAAAATCATTAGACAACTAATGAAAATAAACTTAGTACATCTATTGATGAAAGACTATCCAAAATTATAATACAAAACCCTTGAATATTGTCATGTTTATGTTTAAATTATACAAATCCTATAAACCATTGAGGTATAGTATCAAGCTGGTTCAATTTATAAACACAATTTATAAACACAAACTACAGTCTGCTTCTCTAATTTATCATTATCGCCACCACCATCATCATCAGAATATTTTTAGGCAGTTTCCTTTTATTCTCCTTCAAATGGGTACCGGCATTCTTGTAGTATTTTTTTTTTCTCATGGAATCTTCACTGCTTATAATCTCTGGCAATAACATATTTTATTATTATCATGTGCATTTTTCTTTTCCCTTCATTAAAGTTGGAAACTTCTAAAATGAGAGAGGGGAAAAAGTCATTCATTTCCTCTGGGAATGTAAACTTACCATTTATACCAAGAGAATAAAGCTCTACACTTTTCCAGGCTCCTCCCAGGATTCTGGAAGGGGATCACCATTATGTTCACTGAAGTGTATGGTTTTCATAAAATTTGCAAAAGGAAGGGTATTTATTTCATTCTTTTTCTTCAAAAAACAGTCCCAAAAGAAGTTTTAAGTCACAGAAAACCTGAGGCCCCCATACCCCTGGGTGTGAACTCAGTGAGTGGGGGCATCTATTTGTAAAATTATTTCCAACTTGAAAAAAAAATAACGAAACTTTTTAAAAACAAATTGAATGGGCTAGTTCATCATAACAGGCCTTCAGTACACAGTGTATCTTGACTTGAAGTTTTGAACAAACAAGGAGATTTATGTTATTTTATTGGTTCTTAAGACTAAAGACTTGGAAACAAAACAGTTCTTAAATTTTGAAGAAGCATATGAAACCAGAGACATTGCCTGTACTCAGGTTTGAGGCATTGCTTCTGAAATAAATATAGATTCGATTCAGGGAAAACAATGTAGGAAAGACGTTGTAGAAAGTAGTTAATTTTTATTAAAATAGAGACTCCTCAGTTTGGGGGAAAATGAATCCTCAGACATGGGAGCAATAAAAATAATCATAATAATTAAAGCAATAGTATCAATAATAGAAATCATGCCAAGTTGTTTATTATAAAGATTAAATCAAAATAATTTTGTAATGAAGGTATTGAAATTCTCATATATGAGGTGATTAATACATAGAATTAATTTTCACACAATCATACAATTCTAAAATATAAACATATATACATGTTATATATAGTGTATAATCAAATTTTTAAAAAATGACTTTAAAAAGTAGAAAGGTGGGCTACAGAGCAAGATTTTCTAATACATACATAAGAGTAAAAAAGTATTTGAAAAACCTGTTTATTCAACATTTGCTCATTTCTAAGGTCAAATTTCTCAAGCTGCATTTCATTGAATTCAGTTCAGACTTTGATAATGAATAAACCTTAAGTATGTAATGTGACAACTTAAAACATTTTTTTGTTAAGTAATCGCTTTTCACAAAAGTTGGTAGAGTGCTTACTAAGACAAAACAATAGATGAAGCACATTTTTAAAACTCGGCTATCTTCAAGATAGCTTAAAATGATTTATGACTTATATATCAAACTGGCACCTTATATGCTATGCACTGAAAGAAATGAGTGTTTCTCTCTGTCCGTTTATTCATTATGCCATCCCTGTTAATTGACGGGTATAGTGTGGTGACCACCTTCTCAGACAAGCTAAACGGATTTTTAATATTTTGTTTCTTGATTATCTATACACATAACACATTATTAGGATATGCAGTACATGAAGCTATGTAATTCAATTAAATTTAAACTTGTGACAATGTTCTGAATATCAGGGAATAAAGATAAGTAAAACGTGACACATAACCTCCAATGACTTCCGATCAGACACAATGGTTGTCAAGTACAGTACATATGAACTCTTAAAATTTGTGAAAAGAATACTCCAGAGTATCTTGGTTGTACAGTTGAAATATAGCCAATAAAATGCACAATTTTAAGATGTTCTCCCTTAAGTGGTGATCCTCATTTGAAAAACTGATCGTATAAGAAAAACAGACATACACACAAGAGATTGCAAGATTAGTACAGAATTAAATAAGCATAACTGAGAACATCATGAGAGGATATTGATTCCCTTCAGCGACTCTTCTAAATTAAAAATTGTGTTAGTTCCTCATGCACAAGGAAAATTATTAGAACAAACACATAAGTATATAACATAACTCAATTAAAATAATTTTTAAATTTAAATTATGTACAGTTCTATAAATTACTTTGCGTATTGCTGGCTAATTAACATTTTCTCCGATACATTTTTCACAGAAATAGTGACTTTTTAGCTTTTAAATATTTCTGAGAAGTTATTTTTTATTGTGAATTCGGAAATGCTTCAAGATCTTCATTCAGTACGGATTGTTACTGCCTACATTCTACCTGAATATTTTAAGTTAGTGTAATTGGAATCTCCTGACTCTGGCAAGCTGAATATTTTGTTGGAATAAAACTAGCATATCAATAAAATGGAACAGGTTGCGTATCTACACAATGTAATAACATATGGTATAGAATAGAAGTGAATACCATTTACCATTGCTGTGAGCCAACCGCAGATTCTCAGTCAGAAATCTTCATGCTTTGGTATTTACTGATAGTGTTCAGCCAATGTGGACTTCACACGTGGCTGAATGAGAAGCTCTTTCTCAAGCACAGCTAGAGACTGATAAAGTTATGCTCTTAGTAAACGCTAATGAAATTCATTGGATTTGTGTAAGATTAAATACTTGAATCAAAAGGAATATGAAGAGTTATGTCAACATCCGAATGTTGAAGGTAATAGCTCTGGGAAGAAAATCAACATTTGAAAGCAGTTGAAGCATCGCATCACTAGATTTCATTATTTCCACCATGTTTCCTGTGTTTCTGTTCATTTCCAACAGTCAAACAGTCTGTTGTATTTAGTTGATTACAAAAAAACAAAACAGTAGTTGGCTGTATACTTTTTTCATAGAAAATAGCATTCATGAATTCAATTGTTGAGAAGAACATTGTAAACATCACGGAGTAAGAGTCATATTTACACACAGCTTTTGACACAGTGGAAGGCTCAGTATATATCCGGTAATCAGGTTAAGAAAGAATGCCCAGATTCAGAAACAAGTAGGTCAACTCAACATGAGCAACTCATACATCATATTTCCCTTGTGTTAGAACATTTTTGGGTCATCTGTGTGCCATTTCAGATATGAACTCACATGAAGAATATAATCTGGACATGATAAGCACTTTTATGTGACAGAATGAATTTTTTTTTTTCTTAGATTTCGGTTGGAATTTTCAAAACACTCTAAACAGTGATTTTTCTGCATTTAATAATTTTAATCCTCATATAATTCTTTAGTAGAGTAGCCAAAACAAATGAGTTTTCTAAGTTCATATAACTACACAAAAACTGAAGAGAGTTTCCTAGTCTGCAATTACTTAAACATCAGCTGCGTGTCATTTTTCCCTCCTTTATTCATGGTTCACCTTGTAGAACTTGCACTTAAGAATATGTTTTCCTTTAACTATATCCTATGTCTCTCCTACTCCTCCCACCACACAGACACATAATCAACTTTTGAGGAGACAAGTAGGGCGAATGGTTGTCTAGGTACAGAATCAATCCATTTTTTGAGCTCCCCATGAGAGAGCAAATGACTGTCTTGAAATAATTTAGTTCTTTATTATTGAAATACAAATCTGCCAAAGTCCAAATGTAAGGAAACTAGACATTATTTTTAAACTTATGTCATTTTAAATTTGTAGCTAAAATGGTATAGTTGAAGAAAAACGAATATCCAAAATATAAAGAGACAAAAATATATCAGAAGTTTTGAAATGAGAAAATAGAAAAATATTAAATATTACAGGATGCCTCTTAATGTGTGTAGTTTGTGTAATCTGATAGTCAAGCATATTAGTGAAATGATTACTCTTCATTCTGAATATTCTTGGCTTCTTAATTAACAAAAGAATAGACAAAATACCCAAGCTGAATAGGGAAAAAAGCTCTAGTTCATTTTTACATTAAAGTCAGATACATTCCTTTTAGTGAAAATAGGCTCCAAAATGGCATAATGTATCTTCAAGTTGTTCTCCACTCAAGAGATAACAAATGCATGGCTATTGATAGTAACTATTGTTCCAATACTATTTATTAAGTATAGGTGTTATCAATGAATTAATTCTACTGAGTCCTTACAGAGTCTTTACAATGTGCCAGATTTAGACATACGTTCTTTATAAACATTCTCACATTTAATGCTCCTTTCAATAGTCCTATGAAATAATTACTATACTACTGAGAGTTAGATCTTAAATGTTTCCTAAAAGTTCCTGTGTTGAAGGGCTCACTCAAGGGTAAGAGCTCTGACTGCAGGAATGAATTAATCCTACTTGTAGCTTCACTGTGTCTTGGGTTTGGGCTTTTTCATCAAGCCCAGCTCTCTCCGGACTCCCTGCTGTGGTGAGGTGAGCTGCTTTGGGCCCTATGTGCTCCCACCTCAGGTCTCTACTCAGCTTTACGCTCACAGGTATGGACCCACCCTATCACAGGCAGGGACTTCTGAAACGATGAGCCACAATAAATCTTTCCTCCTTTTAAATTGTTTATCTCGGGAATTTTTTATCACAGTGACGTACTCTAACATATATATTTATCTCCACTTAACAGGAAATGGTAAGGAACTTTCTCAGAGTTACACTGAATTACAATGCAGGAGAGGTTAATAAATATTTCTAAATGTGTATGTTTTATTGTGGGTGATTAATGTAATTGATATTGGTAATAAGATTAGAGGATGATGTTTTGAAATAAAGCATACACTCAAAATGACTGAAATTAAAGAGGATTGAATATTAATGTATGGAGCAGGCTTAGCACTTATATTCTTGTTGGCAAGTATATCAAATGGTAAGCCATTTCTGAAACCTATTTGGCAATGTTTATGAAGCTTAAAATACTCTTATCTTGAGATGGAGAAATTTCATTCATATGTATTAACTCAAGACAGATGAAGAAAAATAGCTACAAAATGTTTTAAACAAAAATGTTTATCATAGTGATTATATTCATAATGAGTCAAAGCTGGGAATATCCTAAGTACTCCTTATGAGGAGAGAAGAGTAAAGGAAGTGGTTCAGATAGTGAAATATAATGCAATTTTTTACAGGTAAAAAATACCAATAGACATTAGGAAGCATAATATATCAAAATTAGCTCAAAACATTAACATTAAGAAGGGAGGAAATAAAAACCTTTTTATGAAATTTATATTATCACTTTCCTGTGATGAGACACATACAGTAAGTACATTGAGGGAGCTGACCTTACTGTGATACAATATTATGAAAACTTTTTTCAAAATTAAGGATACATTTCATAATCTAGTGCCAGCTATTTCAATATTTTTTATGTAATGAAGAATATTCAACTACACCTAAAAAGTCAATATTTTAGATCACACAGAAGCAACTAGATGTAATTAATTTCAGCCATGATTAGATCTTTCATAAGAAAAAATGTATTAATAATGTTTGTTAAATGCTTCTAGAACGATGTAAACCCATATTTTTACCCAAAGTGATTTTCCAGAATGTAGGATTCAATATTTTCTGTATTTAACACTTTAGATACCTAAGACTCAGAAAGATCACTGAGTTCCCTAAGAGTACATGACTAAAAAGTCACTGGATAGAAGATAAAATGCTGCAGTTTAAAGATGCAGCCTACAGTCTTGACCCTCGACAGTCCCCACCTCTCCTAGTTCCCTTTATCGCATGCCCAGTACCATACTGTCATATTTAAGAAAGTATAAGTATTTCCCCAAAGCATTAAACACATAACAGTGTGAAAATAACTGTAGTGTATGGCTTGCTGGTATTACCAATATTTAAGTATGTCAAGGGTTAAACATATGGCATGGAATTCATAAATCAGGGCATCCTAAATTTAAACGTTTATAAGAATTTTCATTTTATTGATTGATCAATTGCTGTTGGTGATTGACTGCAGAGTGTCATGCATGCTAAGAACTCACTCTGCCTCTGAGATATATACCCGTATTGGCACCAGAAAATCTATTTTAAATAAGCACCCCAAGTAATTCTTATTCGAGTACTTCACACTTGGATACATATTGCTGAGGACATTCTAAAATTTATATTCACTTGAAACATCTGAGTCCTATTTTTAGCATACTGAGAGTTTGGCATTTTATTCCAACTTGTGGCATGAACACTTAAGATTAAAATATCTTCACAAATTTGTTGATGTTAGAAATTTTAGATTATTATCTCCTCTTGTTATTTTTCAGAGTTTCTACAAGTTCTTGCCAACAGAAAATTACTGATAACTGTTAAATAGATGGCAACAGATTCAGGAAGACAGAAAATGTAGTTAACTCTTTTCTTCTTACTTATAAATTGTTAAACTTCCATTACAAAACATTTTTGAGACTCTACAAAAAATAGAAATAATTTACAAAATTTTAGAAGCCCAGTGACTAAATAAAATACCATGGTTATAAAAATTGAATTTATCAAAAATTTCAATTGACATCATATGGTAATTTTTGAAAGAATCTAAAATCAGGAATCCTCCTACATGGCTGGTGAGGATATGAACTAGTATAATCTTTATGGAATTCTGCATGGACATTACCCAAAAAACTGAAGATTAAAATTCTATTTGACTTAGTTGTACCTCTTCTGAGTATCTTTCTGAAAGACCCAATCATCACCTTACAATGGTATAATCATACATAGGTTTATAGAAATATAATTCCCAATAGCTAAAGTATAACAACATTTTCCGGCCCATCAACAGATTGATAAATGAAGAAATATTTTTATATATGTGTATACATGTAAGTACATGTGTGTATACATATATGTATGTGTGTGTGCATGATGGAGTACTACTTATTCATAAAGAAGGATAAAATGAGTTGTTTGTAGGAAACTTGATGGATCTGGAGACCACAATACTAAGTGAAATACATTAGGTGCAGAGTAAATATAGTGAATTTTTATATGAAACAATAAAATATAAAGTATTAAAGAACAAACAAGAGAAGGTAGGAAATTGGGAGGCCAACTTTATAGAGTTGAGATGGGAAGGGAGTCTGAGGAAGGTCATGGCAAGACAGGAGGATGAAGAGGAGAAAGAAGGGGCTTAAAATAATCCGTATGGAATATGTGTACGCCCCACTTTTCTAAAATGAACGTGACTCTTATGTAACATAAAAATATTACTAATAAGAAGTCCTTATAATTAAAATTGTTCAAAATACAAATGGTAAACCTTAAAATCTTTGTACCATTTTGATTTAATGCTGACATGCAACAGCTTTACATTAAACATATACGGTTACACATCTGAATTCTACCATTTCCTGGAGGACGCTTTTGTACAGTGGATTGATATAGCTCTCTGACAAATACTATGGTTTGCACATTGTAGAAGAAAAAGTAGCACCACGCTCCAAAGAAAGCGGGAAACTGCTTTGAAGTCATCAAACAAATAGCATCATCTAGATAAGATTCAGCACCTCTGACTTAGAACTAGCTAGAAGTCACATTGCGCCACACACAAAGAAGTGTCTCCATGACGGGCAGTATGAAGACTTTACGGAGCTCAGTCCTCACCTAACTGAATAGAACTTTTGATTAGGAATGTTTGACACTTCTCTTTCCTTGTAAAAAATGGCACAACTACAGGACTATACCAAAAACGTCCTTTCCCCTAATTCTGTTGATTTGTTTTGCATTATTTTATTAATTTTGTACACTGGGTCTTTTCAGTGTTTGCATAACCCAAGCTCTCAACTGCATACATCTACATTTGCAAAGAATTGCTTCAATGTACGTTGCTTCCAAGGTTTACTGGAGCCTTGATATGTTAAATAGCCAGATTATAGAAATTGTATGTTTCTTCTTGGCAATTGGGCATTCGGCCCCACTGTATGTCTCCTTGACAATTGCTGAGTCTCACTCTTGTCATCCTGTTGCTACTTGTTCATCAGACTGAAAGTACTTATTGGGTTTTTGGATGTTTTTATTCCCACTTCCTTTGACTGACGTGGCTATTGATTTTTTTTTTATAGTAAGATAAAGGAGGGAAGCCTCTCAGTACAGCAAAACTCAGCATACTTTCCAGTTGATAATATCTTATTAAGATATGGTGTCAAATTTATCAAATTTCAATTTAGTAGAATGTTTTAAAGAAATTTAGAAAAAAAAATCTCTTTGAGCTTCAGGATGAATGATCAGACTAATAGTACGTTAGATTTTTTTCAGCTGTATATTACTCCAAAGGTTTTCTTTTATTGATATGTATTGAGAAAATTCAATTATATAAGAACAAAGATCAAAATAATATATTGAAACACATGTAGCTATCATCCTGCTTTGACATCTTTGAGGAATGCTCTGTACTCTGTCTATATGACCATATCTGTCTGATGTTTCAAATATCACATCAAAATATTATGGTTCCTTTAATAATTAACAATATTCCACAAACCAGAACACTATAGCTCATAAATTTAATGCCCCTTGAATTTAGCTGTCATATAATGAACTTAGATTTTTAGCTTCACTAAGACAATAGAATATAAGTATTATCTCTTCCAGGATCAATAATCTGAAGTTTGCTTTGAATGATTAAACAGCTTGTCTTGAAATTTTAATGTTTTGATAGGAAGCAACTACTATTATATCTACTTCTAACACTATACCTGAAAGGATTAAATTATTTAATTTGTTTCAGTAATCTAAAATAATTATATTTCTTTACAAATCAGAAAAATGGAAAGTATATAATACCAGATAAAATATGGTAAAAAAAAATTAGTGTGAATTGAAGCTTTTATTCAGGCACTATTGCTAAAGGCAGATATGTGACTGATGTATTAAAGTACTTATGCAAAACATGACTCTAAGAATATTTGAATATAAATTTCTTGCTTTTATTTTTATTTTTATTAAATTTTTTAAGGCAGAGTCTCTCTCTCAAGCCCAGGCTGGTCCTGAACTCACTATGGAACCCAGACTGGCCTCAGACTCACAGCAATCCTCCTACAGCAGCCTCCTGAGTACTGCAATTACAGTCGTGCGCCACCATGCCCAACTTATGTGGTGCTAGGGTATCAAATTCAGGTACTTAGCACTTGACTTAGCACTTGCTCAGCAAGCACTTTAACTGCTGAGCCATTTCTCCAGCCCTTCAATTTTTTCTTATTAAGAATAACATTTAACATGTGTTTAATTGAAATATTTTAATGAGAAAATGTGCATTTTTGGACACCGATTCTCATGTTATAGACTGTCAATAAATGACAATCAAAAAGATATTCCATAAAGATGCCTAAAGTCTTTAAAGTGAGATGTAACATCATAAATTTAAAATCAAATAATTAAAATTACAAAAGATGTTTGGAAAAATCAAACATTTACTTAAAACAATAATTGCTAGATCCTCTTTCACTTAAAACTTTACTGAAAAGACAGCCCAGGAACTGAAATGGATGGCTGGAAGCATGAGGTCCACCTCTCAACTCACATAGGTACAACTTCCACTTAAAGCGTCTGAGTGATGAAAAGTAGTAAGTATGCCCAGTTTATTCATGTCTTCTTAGTAAATGACAGTGTCTAGAGACATTTACTGCTGTTTCAAAATTTGCCTTGTTGTAGTTTCTTCTCATTCACCCACACCATATCCCATGAAGTTCTCTGAACACTAACTCTTAATGGTCCCTGTCCTTTAATTATCCCTTATCTACCACACAGCTTTCAGAAACTTTACTGTCTTTGTCAACATCTGGGGGAAGAAATACTCACTTCTGAATGGTGATTATTAAAACTCCTGACTTAAAGGACATTTTGTTAGATTTGCTTTTACTTTTCTCCATTCTTTCTGTTCTCACTGCTAACACTGGTAGGTAAGATGCATACTCAAAGCCCAACAAAGTCTCTCATGTTTCTAGCTTTTGCCGTTACATGATACCATTTGTAGGTCATCACCACCAATCACCGCTGTACGTGCGGCTCACTTTCTCTCTTAATCTATACTGCAATCTCTGTGAAGATGTTTAATCAGCATCTTTTAAAAGAACAAAAAGAAGCTGAGCATTTTAGATGCTTCAGTTAACTCATGAACCCTGAACTCAGAGAGTTAAGCTTCAAATAAAGACAATGACTCAGAGATTTTGGAAATCTTTCACACAAAAGCCCTTACGAACTCAAGAGAGTAATGACTTGTTTTAAGTACATATTGTTTCTGGTTATTACTGTTACAGATGGAAACCAGCGTGTATCTATCTCTAATTCAGTCTTTTATTACGTTATAAAATTTTGAAATTTTAAAAAAAATCTAATATGTGCGTTTCTAACTTTTGCATGTGAGAGTATTTTCATTATTTGAAGTTTGTATGTACAAGTCTCCTGTCTTCATATTTCTAAAAGAAGAGCAAATCATGTTTGCAGCATCTTTGCTCTAAAATTCTAACAGGATTGTTCTCCAAATTTACTAGTTAGTATGGTCTCGCATGGCTAAGGATTTATTTGACAAATTGAGACTTATAGTTATCTAAATTCTTGGTTATTTGTAGGTTTACAAGGAAGTCTCCAGAAATCTGAGAGTCAGGTACGTGAAAAACAAGTCACAGCATTACAAAGAGGTGATAAAATAAAATATTTCTGACCGCAACATACAATTTGCTTCTGAAAGCATATGAAATCATTTTTATGTCATTGATGTTTTGGTCAAACATGAGATAATATAAACTTGATCAATTCTATTATCTGATAATAAAAGTAAGCATAGTTGGCACTTATAGAGAATTTTCTATATTCTGGGGCATGCATAATTATTCAGGTGCACAATTTTACAATGTTAGGTATTTATTTTAATTTTACAACACATGAAGCCAAGAAAGTTGAAAAAATTCGCCAAATTTTATTATGACTGGAAGTCAGATTTAACATTAAGCTGCCTCTAAACTTTGAAACCACACTTACAGAGGGTAATATCATTTCTGAAAACTGAAACATGAGACCAAGTGCATTTTCTTATGTTGTAATTAGTACACAGAATGTTACACAGCATACACAGTTTAAATATAGTGGCTTTGCTCAAAGAAAATAAACCTGGGAAAAATACTAAGCTATAAGCTGTTTTAATACTTCTGTTAATAAGAATGTAATTATTTCCAAAACTCAGCCTGAAAAAAATTGAAAAATGTGAGCTATAGTCTTAAAAACAAACCGACCTCCACAGGAAGGTGGCAGTGTCCTACGGAGGGTGATGCCCAGCACGCAGGGTAGAAAATAAATTTGAAAGCAAGGTTGAATTCTGTTCAAGTAATACAAGAATATAATCCACAGGGAAGAAGTACGTTTGAGATAGTCATAGTTTGAAAATGTAACATTATTGTCATGAAATATTTTATGTCAGAATTCTGTACAAAAAAAAAAAAACCTTATACATTGCCTTTCTAGGAAGCCTTCCTAGGCAGAAAGAACTCCTGGGCTTTCAAGAATTAGTGTCATGGCCTATTGGGCCCATGTAATTCTCTGGGACAATTAACAGAATGTCATTTGATTTATAAATCATTATTCCGTAAGTGTAATTGCAAACTTTAAGTTCTGAGGGACTGGTTTAAGTTTTGGTTTAGAAAATGAATAGCTAAGTGGTGAAATTGGACAGTTTATTCTGGTATAAGAATGCCATGGACCCCTATAATGCTTTTTAATTTTTCCCTGAATGACATAATTATAATAAATACTTTTAAGTATGGAGCTAATTGGCTTAAAGCTCTATCTTAATGGAATAAGCTTTTTTTTCAAAAGAGCAATTATGTTCAATGAACAGGGCAAATTCTTTCAAATTTTGTGGAATTGTAGATTGGCTAAGATTTTCTGGAAAGGAGTTTAGGAATTGTATCTAGAACTTCAAAATTATTTATGCTTTCTGATCTAGTAATGCTTCTATGAGAATCTAGTCCAAAAACTGGCCAGAGTGACCAGTGGTAACTGTAAGAGTAAAATAAAAAAGAAAACATGCTCAGCATTATAAAAATGGTTAAATAAAATATGGAATGATATATAATTTAAAAAAATATATGTAACTTAATCATATTGAAAAATATGAAAAATAGCTACTTAACATATAAATTGTTAGAAATTATACAGGAAAGTGTAATATATTCTGTTTTCACTAATTTATTAAAATTAAATGTAAGTCATTAGAGAAAGAAGCCTGGGAGGTAATTAATGAGAATAATTAGTAAAAGTAGTGAAGGCAAAAGTGTACTGCTGAGTAGGGAAGTTATGGATAATTTAAAACATTATTTCTTGTACTTTTTACTTTTTTGGGGATTGGTATGAAATATTAAAAATAAATTGCTTTTGAAAGATTGTAGAAGCATACATTATTTCTTAAAAATTCAAAACCCAGTCAATATGATGTAATATTATTTTTTAATACATGTCCTTTCTTGAGTTGGATTACATGGCCTTTTTAATGTGGTAGTCAAATATTTTGTATCTATTCAGAGAGACACTTTAAATGTACGTTTTAATAAAGTTTCTGTTTTTTTTCTGTAAAGTATTCACTATTTTGATCTATTTTTTAACAAAGTTCAGGGTAATTTATTATCTTGGTGAGAAACTAATTTTCCCCATGGCATCTGCTCAGTTGGCTTGTGCTACTGCCACTGAACCAGTGACTGAAATTTTCCCTAGCTGTGATTTATGATCTGTTTATATACAATCTGCCAGGCCATACTGCCGTGCAGCTAGAAAGGTTCCCAGGTAAGAAGAGAGGAAGATGATTCAGCCTATCTCACACTTCCCTAGGGTTTACTCTTTACATTTTAGGAAACTACAAAATTGCCTTGTCGATAGAGTCAAAAATAATCTCAGAGTTGGGGTTTCTGGAATATGCTTTTTTGTGATATTTGATTCAAGTTTGCAATTTATTGTTGGCTGTGTTATATCTAAAATATGTACAACATACTGTTTCCCCAAAACATCAGAAGATTAGAAAACCAGTGTGAAATTGGTTGTTTCATGTATATTTTGTATCATTTTAGAAAATGCATGTATGCTTATTAAAATAAAAGAGGAGATAAAATGAAATCAGGTACCACTCAAAGCTACTAAATTTTCATGATTATCTTAATTTAAAAAATGTAATAAATAGGAACATGATTTCTTCGACTAATAGATGTATTTTCTACTTTCAATTATGTGAAATACTGAATAGGCAAGATTTTTGCATTGTGCTAAAGATTTTTCTGTGGCAGCTTGAAGTCTTTAAAAGAGTTTTTCATATAACAACAGATAAGCACATATATGTACTGTACATGTTACTTTTAAAATACTTTCCTTTAATTTCTAGACAAAGAGCTAAAAAAATCATACTTTACATTCTGATATCATTCTTTTATGTCAGAACACAACATCATGGCTGTGTTTTGGATCTGGAATGTCCCTCAAAGTCTCAGGTCTTTGGTTGGCATAGATTTCACGAACTGCTAGGACATGGAGCCAGGTCAGGAGGGATGAGTTACTGGTGTGGTAGATTAGGGCATATAGTAGAACACAGGTGTGTGGTCTGGAAGGCTATAAACTCCTATAATGCCTTCTTCTGCTGGGAGAGTTCCATCCTTCACTATTGTCCCCAAATACTGGTCCACTCCTGTCTTCACCTAGTGGATTTCCATTGTAGGTTCATTTCTGTCTTTTGCTCATTGCCATCACCTTTCAGACAATGATCCCCAACACAGACTAACACCAGCTTTCTCTTCAGATTTTTAAGCCCTCCAAATAAACTCCTTGTTATTTGTGTATAAATTCTATTAATTCAAGGAACCCTAAAAATACAGGCTTTTGGTACCAGACAAGTGAAATCTTTGCTATGACTTCATCAGATGATGTAGTTTACACGCTTCTGATATTTGTTCATAGGAAATACTTGGGAAAGTTTGGAGATACTGGCTAAAGGAATGTTAGAATTCTGTGAGTTGAAATTGATATGAGTTTCTGGTCACTTAAATATAAATTATAGGTGTGTTCCTGAGAAATAAGCTAAATACAAATTATATATGATTCTCCATTATAAAATTGATTTATTTGACATAAGGGAATATCCTCTGGTGCTTATGTCCACCTCCCCTCACAGAACCTGCCCCTGTCATGGTCACCCAGTGGAAGACCCTAACTCTACTGCATCTAGCTTTCCTTAGAGAATTGACAACAACTAAAGAGAAGTTAACAGCCAAATTTGAACTTTGGGCATCAAAATTTAAAATATTTAGAAATATGCTTGGCCGAGCAGATGGAGTTTTTATTCTGTCCTACTGCCCCTGCATTGGGAAGGAAACTATAATTCACAGGCCTGCATAAGAGCCTGTCGTTGTGCCTTTGAGGTGAGTGTTTGCCCACAGTCCTCACCAGATCAAACCCTAGGAGGCAGATAAGGCTGGAATATGCAGGCACTAAGGTGTTGGCTCTTAGAGAAACTCAGGTGAGCTTCAGTGCCTGACATAGACCCTCATATGCAGGCATTTGGATGCAGCATGGAGAAGCACCGTCATGCGGCATCTTAGAGCCCGTTCTTGATTGATGCTCTGCAAAGGGAAAGGATTTAGGATGCTGTAGACAGCGCTACAGGACTAAGTGCCACTGTAGTTTCTCCTCACTTCCTTTTCACCTGGATAGTGCGCGCAAAATCTTCACTATTTTGTGGTTTGACACTTTAAATTTTAAATGTTTAAATAAAATTCGCAGTAAGATTAGAAGTCACATTTCTAAATAATTGAATGTATGACATAGAAACTGTATCATTTCATACATTTTAAGAGATCCACAAGACATTTTCTACAGAATTAGCTCAAATACCTTACTAGATACTATGAGTTATAGGACATGCTGTAGGGGTCTGCTACCATCACACGCTTTAAAAATTTCAATTTGTATTAGAATTTCTCAAATTTGGTCAATCTTACTCTTTCTAGCCAATCCAAAGATAGATAAGATAACGATAGTGTCAACAATATTTTTGTAACTTTAAAAATTAACTTTTTATTAACAATGACATTCCTATAATACTATGAAATGTATGACTTTTTTCCAGGATTTTAAAATCAGGCTTAGTTTTAATACTTGCGTAAAAGTTTTAAACAATAACTAAAAGTATGTCAATCTAATAGAATAGGATAAACAACATAAACTGAAAGTAGCTGTTAACTGGGAAAATAATTAATAAGAATAATTGCCTTAAGAGAGTAGGGCATAATATAAACTTATGGAATAATTAATTAAAAAGTATTTATTTAATTAAAACTGGATTAATTTAACATTTTCACTAATTTAACATTTTCATATGGAAGATAAGATCCTAGAGAGTGTGTTGTCTCCATCCAGCATAAAGGATTATTTTTTTCACTTATAAATCACATCACTTTCATATCATATATATATGCATATTAAGATTTTAAATGTGCCAAAAATTACCAAGCTCTTGGATTTTGATATTGCAAAAATCCAAACAGAACCATGAAGAAATAGCACTTTGTGCAGTATTTTCACTCAGTTACAAATGTATAGTCTCATTTAGATACACACACACACACACACACACACACACACATGCATGCACGCTATTCATTTCTAATTTCCCCTACAGACTTTTTTCTCCTTTCTTTGTTTAAATTCCCTTACTGTCTCTTACCTGTGCCTCTGTACCAGCTCTTGACACCAAGGATATAACCAAAAGGTCCAAATGCTGTGGAGTGGCCTCCACTTCCCCCTCCACCATGTGCTTCTACTACGGCCAGCTGCCGATGAGTGAGCTGTGACCTTCTAAACTGTGAGCTATAATGAATTTTTCCTCCCTAAAGTTGTGGGAATTGAGTCACAGAGACCAAAACGTAACTAAGACACATGGTAAGCCCTCCAGAATCTGCGTTCTGTCTGCTTAGGTCCTGACTTAATGTTTGGTCTTTTACTCATGATGAAATACACGTAGTTTCACAAATCATTTTCTTTATGTCTATGATCTCCCTGAGTTCTTCGCTCTCACTGAAATGTTCTTTACTGACTGGCCAGCAATTCCACGTTCTCTAGGGCGCAGGCCTCACGCTATATCATCAGCTGAGTGTTGCTAGCTCTGTTTCTTCATCTCTCCAATCAGCTCCCCATGCATCTTGGACCCTCCTCCTGTTCCTCATAACTCCCTCTCACACAGCATGTCCATGATATATAGCAGGTTTTTATATTTTTAAATACATTGTTTAATTATCTCTTTTCCTGTGCTCTTTTAAAGGGAAGAAACCATAGTTTCTAAAACCCGTGTACTCAGATTTTAGCTCAAAGCTTAGTTTATGTAAACTATTTGACCAATTCATCTAATTAGTGAATAACTGCCACTTATAAATAGTGTTTGCAAAAACGATTATTAACCACAATGAGATTAGAATAACTAACAGCATATTTCAATGAACTTAGAGATACAGAAAAGGAGAAAAGGAATTGACAAAAACAGAAAGCAATTCACTGCTTCCCTATCTCTAAAGTAAACACTTTCAAGTGTATTAGGATGAAGGTTAAATTCACACAGCACAGATGGCATTTTTTGAACAAAAATGTAAATTTTAAACCGTCTTTTTTTATTAAACTACATTCAAAAAGGGAGTCATGAATTTTAGTTAACTGTAGTTAAATAAAATTAACTAGTCACTTCGTAACTAAAGTTAACTAATCATTTCTTATTATCTAGGGCCAGATACTTGTCTCATTTTTATTATCTACCTTTAAACCAAAAACTTTTATTTTAATTGGAAACTCCTGTAACAATAAAGTAAATGTTAAATAAAATTTGTGAGAGCTATTCCTCGTTAAATTTTTCTAAGAGAATCGCAACATTAGATAAAACTGATATTTAGTTTGATATTTGAGTGGATTACACCCCTTCAGTGACTTAGGAAACTATTTCATTTGCACATCTGTTTTTGAGTTTTCCCTTCTCAGCAAATGCATCACGGTTGAAATATTAAAGATTTACACGAAGTGTAGAACAAGACTATTTAAATCCTTCTTAATACAAAGACTTGGACAGCACTTTTATAGTGTGTTCTGTGCACCATATGGTTGTATGCCATCCACCAAAGAAGTACTCTCATTTAACCTACTAGAAGAACAATTTATTGGATTTCCAAAAATGTAAATTATTTTAAGACTTAAATGGCAACTTTTTTCTTAAGTATGTAAGTTAAATCGTAAGTAACCAAAGAAAACAATCTGTATTTTAATTGTATTTAGTAATACACTGCAATGTTAAACAATAGAAAAGAAATCACTGGGCCATACTGACACATCAGGGGTGAAAGTCAAAACGGATGAGCGTCCTATGTTTACAAAAGACTCTGTCTGCAGCACGCTGTGTGTTTTGTGACTCATTTATCTCCTTGCTTCAATCTGTCATGGTATGAAATATTATAAATGTGATTTTGCATGACAAGGTAATGAAATATGAAAAAAGGTGTATGTAATGACTTTTCCATAAAAAAGTTTTCCAGAAAAGGTAATACATATTTATAGAGAATTGTGCTGCTTTTCTCTTCTTTTTTGGTTATTTTAAATACCCTCACACATGGCATTCTTAAAGGGAATATTAACAATTTGATGGGGAAGCCCTACAGACAATTTTACTCCCTGTACACAAACATTATTCCTAGAAATGATTCTGATCCTCTATGTCAGTAAGTGATTAGAATATGAAATTACTTGATATCATAAATGAATGGAAAACTGTGAAGTTATTTTAGAAGCACTTAAAACACTTCCACGACAGCAGTAAAAATGTGAAAAAGTTTTAAATTGACTGGTAAAAATACTATAATTCATTTAAAAAGAAGAGTAAGAGAATTAAAGAAGAAGAATTTTGTAGTAACATTGTAATGTATATCATCACATTTTTGCAGGGGCATAAAGATTCCAAATCAATGTTTAATTCCTAGTTATCTCTAAGATCTACCAAAATGACGAGTCCACATGTTACTACGAGAAGCCCTGAGATTCAGAAAAGTTAGTAGTACAGTTAGCCCTGCATTGTACTGAATTTCACGAATTTAAGTAATTCTATGAGCAGACTTGAACTTTACAAGGGTTCAAGGCCCGGTCATCTTTGAGATGGACTGAAATGACATGCACCTATTTACTGTGATAATTTGAATTTGAATTTGAGAGGAGTTAGTGGTCTACTTATCTTTAAAACTTACTGAAATTACACAAAGGTATTCCCTGCCAAGAGCAGATTTCAATTTAGAAGAATGGGTGGTACTTCCCTATGTTTTACTCACTCCTCTACTTCAGGAAAAAAGCAGATATTTTGTTTGTGTGTGTGTGAGTGTGTGTGTGTGTGTGTGTGTGTGTGTGTGTGTGTGTGTGTGTGTGTGTAAAATATATGTGTGTGTAAAGTATGTGTGTTTACACTAGAAATTCAATTACATATTGAATACACATAATCAACTATATGTTGATTGCATAGAGCTTGGGAAACTGGAGCCCTTTGTCCCTATCTTTTTTGGGTCTTTTCTCTCCCACTTCCTTCCCTAACCTTGTTACCTCTTTTCCAACTCTAAGAAAGCTACCTCTTATTTTGCTCTTTTAGTGGATTTACCACTTAGCTTTCTCATGTGAGGCCATACAGTATTTTACTGTTTCTGTTTATGTTACCCTGTATCTGGTCCATTTCACTAAGCATCACAAGCTCAGGATGGATGCCATTTCCACAAGTGCTTCAAATGAAAGAACTTTTCATACACGTTTTGAACTCAGCAGATCCTGGGAGAACAGATTTTCACTTTGTGCGTCCTTCATCTACCTTATTTTCCCCAACTTTGTGATAACGATGCAGACTTCTCTCCAAAATGTTTTGCATCATTGTATTTTTTGACTTGACTTTGGGCCTTACTTTAAAATAATCTCTAGCAACCTCCTTTCAATTGGTAATATAGAACCTGATGGATTTAGTGTCTTGAAACAAAGATGCAAAAAAATAAAAGCAAGAGGGTGAAACATCACAAGCACCATTAAAACACATTTTCATAAAACATCTAGCTTGGTGTTCCTGCGCCACATTTCCCAAAGTTTTCTTTTGAATTATTAAACATAATTTATTCCTGTAGCTGGTTTAAAATAAGAGAAATGTAAATCACCAAGACTAACATTCATTACACAATGAACGCAAGTACACATTTATCATAGAAACTGAGTAGATCATTTAGCCATTATCTGGAACACCTAATAACTCTGCAGAGCAAACGATAGTCGTCTGTTGCATTTTGGAAGGAAATAATTTTGTTTAAAGTGGAAAGAATAAAAACAAATACCACAACAACAGGAAGGTCCAATAAATATGGCGTATATCAATGTAAATATATATGATGTGATGCACATGAATTGTCACGTAGTTTTTATCAAAGTGTCTGAAATCATTTTGGACACTTGGGCGCTGGCCACTTTCAAGCCCCATCAGCCCTGTGGCTCTTCTGTCCTGCTCTGATCAGGCTCCTTAGGAAGTCATCGTTCTCTCACACTGGGAAGCTCAGATCTTTGAGGCTCTGTCTCTACCCGCTTGGGGATTGCAGAGTGACACGATGGAACATTTCCAGTATTTTTAATGTTTACACATCCTCACATTTCAGCACATGTTCCCGCATTTTCCATAACATATTACAAGTTCTGACCTGGACCCAGGCTCCTTCACCCCACCACCCACCAACCCAGTCACAATAAACCCAACGTCAGCCCCCCTCCCTTCATCTCTCATTTCTTGTGGGGTCTTCTTGGGAGCCTGCTCTATTCTGCTCAGGGAGCCTGATTATGGGAGCAACAATGGTTTTCACATCCGGTTGGTGTTTGTGTGATGCCATCCATCTCAAGGTCCAAACCAACCGATGACTACCATTGGCACAGAGTGATGACACACTATTTCCCAGCTCAAAGATCAACTTTCACTTTGCGTCTTCATGCATGGAAAAGGCTAGTTGTCTCTCTGGAGGACACTAATCACATTCATGAAGGCAGTGACAACATCATGACCTAACTACTCCCCAAAGGCCTCACCTAATAATATCATCCTCACTTTAGAGTGACACACACACACACACACACACACACACACACACACACAAATCACCCAACAGTGGCCAAATGACAAAATCAATGATTCTTAACATCCCATTGCATACAGTTTATCCCCAAAGTTAAAATCTGTAAATACATGTAAAAATACATTCCTGTTCCTAAAATTGATCAATCTTAATTCATTCAATTCTTCTATCACACATGTTTTTACAGTTTCTCTTATATTGTTTACATTTAATTTAGCTACTTCAAGTCTTTTTGATATTATCTTTGACATTACATCTTTGTTTCTGAACAGAGAATATATTCATGTGTTTCTGTGTGTGTGTGTGTGTGTGTGTGTGTGTGTGTGTGTGTGTGTGTGTGTAATGGTATTGTGATTTGTCATTTTGCAAGTATTTCCAAAGGCATATGATCATTTTAAACATACTTCCTTAAAATAGTTTCCCATTCTATGTCACAATTAATAAATTAGATATATTTTAATGATGACAATAAAATAGTATATTTAAAATTTAAAGGCGACCTTCCTGACAGGCACAAAGCTATTACACTCATTCTTGCTTTCTGACATGTAGGACAACAACATTTAACCAGAAAAATAAAAGAGCTACATTGTTTTACTACTGCTCCAGATCTAATAAGTAATAATAAACAGTAAATGCACATTTTAAATACACACACCTCCTGTGATATTATTTTGTCGTAGTAAGACAGATAAATCCAGTACTCAGAAGAGTAATTGTGGATTTTGATGCGATTTCAATGTTAAAATTGATTATTGTTTACTTTACATATAAAATTTATAAATACTATAGGCCATATATTATTGAAAATTTTACACCAGAAAAATAAAACACTAATAAAATCACTGAAGATACAGAAAGTACCTTAAAACAATTTGCCACTAAAGTTTGAGGAAAATTGATGGCAATAAGCTACTGAGTCAAGTCAAAAAAAAAAAACTAACCACAACATAAGTTACAGCAATGATGGTAAGTAAATAAAGTCATTTTTTAAAAGGACCGATGAACATCAAAACACAAATGGTCTTGTGTGTGTGAGAGCTGTGTATGTGTCAATTTTAAAGGATAATATACATAGGACAAAACAGTTGGTATCATCTTTAACATTAAATTTGAGAGTAATTAGCCAACTTTGCAGAATAGCACATATTAAAAATTCAAATTTCCAATGGAAAACGTACATGTGTATATTTATTGATATCATATGTGCATCTTAGTTTCAATATATTGTATTTATTTCTCTTAAAAAATTTCTGGAAGCCTTAATTTTTGAAGGTCTGTCTTTCACCAACAGTTTATACAGAAATGGTAAGATATAGTATTGCAAAAAATCATATTGCATTCAATCATTTTGCAAATACCTGTGTCCACAAGAAAGTACTAAAGAATGAATATAATGAGAATTAATGATATATCTATCATATAATTTGGGTGTTTTAATATAATACTATAATAATGTGTGAAAACAACATAATCTGGCATTATGTATACTTTCATAAGGAAAGATAGTTCTAGAATTCATGAAAGAATAAATCAAGCATAGTGATGTAAGGAAGACGGCAGTTGTAAATAAGAAAAAAAAATATAAAATATGTTGAAAGGCAACAAAAGTTCAATGAGGTAAAAATTACCAAGAAAGGAAGGAAGGAAGGCAGGAACAAAAGAAGGAAGGAAGGAAGGAAGGAAAGAAGGAAGGAAGGAAGGAGAAAGTGAAAGGAAGAACACTCCTATGACAATATACAAACGTCTTCAGCATCTGTTTATGCCACTGTCACAGACAAGACTGGAATGAAAATGGCCTCAAATGATTTAGAGATCCAAAAATGTGAAAGTTGGGTAACCAAGAGACCAGCAAGATAGAAAACAGGAGAGATAACTGGAACACAAGAGGAAGTGTTTGAGCTCATTTTTAAGAGGCCACTTTAAACATTTGTCTACACAAAGAAAAATCTATGTAGCTGAACAGATATGCCTTCAGGGGAATCATGGATGGAATCATCCTGAAGGCTGAGCACACAATTAAGTTACCATAGACTGTCCTGTATGACCTCAAGGTATTTCCCATGCTCTAACTCTCTAAAAACTTTGACTGACACTTTAATCTACATAGCTAATATTTCATATGTGACTTTAGAAGCTACTAATGTTAATATTTTCTGCATAAAATTATGGTAATACAGTGATATCATCACAGCTTGGTTTGGGCTTCGAGCCTCCAGGAAACATTTCCAGAGTTTTAAGCCGATATTTGTAACATTTGTTTTGTCAACCACAGGATATTACATCACCATCTGGGGTGGTGAATACCTCGGAAGGTAACAGACTGATCAAAGAGGTGAGAAGGTAGGAAACGTTGAGAGGGATGATAATTTTTGAAGACCACATTCCATGTGAAATTAATTCTACACGTCATTATATTAATTATTAATTATATTGTAAGTCATATCTCCTGAGTTATAAAAATGCTCTTGTTTTAAAAATTCCTTTTCCTGTAATTGCCAAAGAATCTTACTTTGTGAATTGTTCCATCTCAAATTTTTAATTTTACCTTCTCAATTGTTTTCTTACCAATGGCCTTTAAAAATAAATAAATACTTCTGCATCTTCAATCAACCAAAACAAACATCTTTCTCTTATTTTCGCATCACTGTGGCTATTATCCCATATCTGTGAGTTGTTTTTTAACCCAAATAAAAAAGAAAACACAATATTTATTTCTCAATTTACAAATTCTCATTTTTCTGCAATATCACTTAGGTCCCTATGCTATAGGTTTGAGTGTTTATTTTTTTAAAAGTTCCTGTTGACAGTTCCTTTATTATCTAAAGCATTTTTCCTATACCAGATTTAAATTAAAAATAAAATATGGCTTCTATGCTGTTGTTACTTAACTCATGAACACTGAAGTAACTTACCTAAAAAGAAATATTTTTTA